>CM067508.1:8518711-8693711 GCA_034509495.1 Acestrorhynchus altus | reverse complement strand
TTAATTATGTAAATTAGAATTAATTCCTGCTTTGCGCTCAGTGTTTCCAGGTAGGCTCTGTATCCACTGTGACCCTATTCAGGATGACGTGGATAAGATAACGACTGACTGAGAGTCTGACTGAATTAGAACCATCCAACTTGATTTCCATTCCAATGTTGTCATGACCAATAGGGACCAATTTATTTGCAACTGTAACTGTAGTGTTAACTTCAATCTAAACCCAAAGCTAATACAAGACAATGTATTACTGCATCTCAGGGACTTTCCTGAAAAGACTATCCTGAAAATTCACAATACAATTCAAAAGGCAAACTGTCACATCTTATATGTATTATATTAATAATGTATATGTATGTAAAGTGGGGTAAAATGTATTTAGTCAACCATTAATTGTGCAAATTCTCCTAATTATAAATATGTAATTGAAGTACATTTCAACTATGAGAGACAAAATGAGAAACAATAATCCAGGAAATCACACTGTAGGATTTGTAAAGAATTTATTAGTAAATTATGGTGGAAAATATATATTTGGTCAATAACAAAAGTTCAGCTCATTACTTTGTAACCTAACCTTCGTTGGCAATGACAGAGATCAAATGTTTCCTGTAAGTCTTCACCAGGTTTGCACACACTGTAGCTGGTATTTCGGCCCATTCCTCCATGCAGGTCTCCTCTAGAGCAGTGATGTTTTGGGGCTGTCGCTGGGCAACATGGACTTTCAGCTCCATCCACATATTTTCTATGGGGTTGAAATCTGGAGACTGGCTGGAGTGGTCCAGGACCTTGAAATGCTTTTTACAGAGCCACTCCTTCGTTTCCAGAGTGGTGTGTTTGGGATCACTGTCATGCTGGAATATCCAGCCACATTCCATCTGCAATGCTCTCACTGATGGAAAGAGGTTTTGACTTAAAATCTCACAATACATGGACCCGTTCATTCTTCCCTAACACGGATCAGTCGTCCTGTCCCCTGTGCAGAAAAACAGCCCCAAAAAATGATTTTTCCACCCCCATGCTTCACAGTAGGTATGGTGTTCTTGGGATGCAACTCAGCAATCTTCTTCCTCCAAACACAACAAGTAGAGTTTTTACCAAAATGTTCTATTTGGGTTTCACCTGACCACATTATATTCTCCCAATCCTCTTCTGGGTCATCCCTGTGCTCTCTGGCAAACTTAAGATGGGCCCAGACATGTACTGGCATAGGCAGGGGGACACGCCTGGCACTGCAGGATTTGAGTCCCTCTCGGTGTATTGTGTTACTGATGGTACCCTTTGTTACTTTGGTCCCATTCTCTGCAGGTCATGCAGCTCTTTGGTTTTGGCCATGGAGTTTGGAGTCTGACTGTCTGAGGGTGTGTTTTTTATACCAATAACAAGGTCAAACAGGTGCTGTTAATACAGGTAATGAGTGAGGACAGAAGAGCTTCTTAAAGAAGTTACAGGTCTGTGAGAGCCAGAAATCTTGCATGATTTTGGGTGACCAATATTTATTTTCCACCATAATTTACAAATAAATTCTTTAAAACTACTACATTGTGATTTCTTATTCTTTTTCTCATTTTGTCTCTCATAATTGAAGTGTACCTATGATGAAAATTACAGACCTCTCTCATCTTTCTAAGTAGGGGAACTTGCACAATCAGTGGCTGACTACTATAATCTTGATTTTACTTTTCATTCCTGTTGCTCATGCACCTTTTCCTACCACATTTTCCCCTTCCAGTCAACTTTCCATTAACATGCTTTGATACAACACACAAGCAACAGCCAGCAGTGACCATTTGTGACTCAGCCCCTTTGTGGAGGGGGTTAATAATAGTCTTCCAATAATTGTGGTTGCATGTGCTGAACTAGACATGGTATTTATAGTAATTTACTCAAACTCAAAATGAAATATTCTGTTAATTAAAGACACTGTCTAATGCTAAGACATATCCATCAAAAGAAAAACAAAATAAGTTTCTATTAAATATGATGGTGATTATACAACATTCTAATCTTACTATTAATCAAATACACAGGGCAATGTTTGAAAATCAATTAGAAAGACATCCCTGGCCAGTAACTCAAAAAAAAAGCCAGAAAACTCCTTTTAATAGCCTTCATTTTGGAAGAAACAATGAATGAGCAGGTGTCCCAATACTTTTGCCCACATATTATATTTTATACAATGTCGGAAGCAGTTTTTTTACCTTGCAAACTGCAATCAAATTGTTACATTAAAGCAGTCAAATAGTGGTGTGTGCTTAGGACTAGCATAGTACAGTCATTATATACCTGTACCTTCAATGAGAGGTTGTGAATACTAGTGTGTGGTCACGACAAGGATACAAATAGGGCTGTTGGTGACATTCAACAGGGAGGTGAGATCATGAAATCAATACAATTCAAGAGACATTCCCAAACAGGCAGTAATTAAAGGTCAGGATGACATTTGATGAAAGAAAATGGACATAGAGCACAATTTAGAGGGTGTGTGAGGTGGTACGCATGAACTTGCCTACCTAAAACTGGACAGGAATGGCAGGCATGGAGCACTCATTAAACTACAGGAGTCTCTGACTACTGCCCTACAAGCCTTAACCTGTATAAATGCCTATGAACCTGTACTGCATCCCCACCTTATAGCTCCACCTTGCTGCTGTATGGCTTAAGACTATTAAATATTAGATAAGATCTAATGTCGCATCAGTGGTCAGTTTCTGACCACTGAGCCAATTTAGGTTGAATAATATTGAGCATCAGTCTTAGGCCTAGCAGTGACATTGACATATGTCAAAACCCAGAATACTGTGCCATTGCCATACACTACCACATCAGTGTCACTGCACTGCTGAGAATGACCAACTGCATCCACAGTCCACTGACCAATCCTATACTGAATGCTATCAAATCCTCACAGCAATGTTCCACAGCAGAGACACTTACTCCACCAAAAGCAGGATTTTAATACCATAGATTTAATAAGCAGTCCCAGGAGTCCCAGGTCTTCTGTCCATGTACAATATGTATTTTACATATATTCATATGTGAACTTCAGCATTCGGTGTAAGCCTTTCTTCTATGAAGGTACTTTGTCCTCAGACTAAGGCAGCCACAAATCCCTCATCCCAGAATTGATTGTCAGCAAAAACACCCAACATGCCATCGTAACTCACACTACACTGACCATCCCTATAACTGCTGCACCTGGGCTTTCTGATTGGCTATTTCCACCTCAAATGCAGCTTGTCTCTGTTCTGCTGGTAAAAGGCATCCAGGCCCACGCGACAGAGACTTTTATCACCAGTTCCTCCTGTCCCATAAAGTGGTGAGGTGCTATTTCATGGCCTGACTGAAGCTATCTGTTCCCCACATAGCAACCCGGCCTTTAAGAATGGCACTTTAACGGCCACAAATGTGTATACAGTACGAGGAAATGTCTGGATGTGTCTGTTAAGGCAGCGGCAGGGTTATTGTTCCTGAGCTGCCGAAGCTGGCTACAGACTCTTTTTATGGACAGAACCGCTGGAAGACTATTATGTATAAAGACATTTTGTATTGATTTTTAAAGCATTTAGAGGTTAATGGAAAGGTTGCATGGACAACGTTTTGGTGAAGTTTGATCATTTGTTGAAAAAAAGCTGACTCTCAAAATTTCTGCCCTCATTTAATTTAATAAATTCCAGCTGCCCTTCATATCTAATGATGAATGGATCAATAGAAAGGGACTTAAATTTCTTGGAATTAAATCTTATTTCAACATACATCAAACTTTTTTGCTCTTAATAGCCTGTAAACTGTAGTGGTGTTTACACCATGAGAAACAGATATATCCTATAAATAATAAATGGAGCATAATATAACGTATATCAGTAAAACAAGAGCTGGTTTATTGACCACAGGGTTGTGGGTTCCATACCTATCTCCCCTAAGCTGTCATTGTTGAGCCCTTAAGCAAGGCCACTCTTTCTAAACTGACATAAGCAAAGGACAGAATTAAATTGTACTGTATGAATGTATATGTTGCAATAAAGGTATTTAACGTAAAATATAAAAATCAGACATTTCATAAAAATGTAGATATTTCAAAAATGACACAGTTCTAAGAAATTCCTAATTGCTAATATTCACATGTTCATTTAATACCTTCTTAGTGTTGCCCACTATAATGAAACACTGTTTTACTGTTTAGTTCAAAATATTTAAGTGATAAATATAATTTATAAATGTCATTTATACAGTAAATAGCAAAAAATAACAAGTGATAATAATAATAATAATAATAATAATAATAATAATAATAATAATAATAATAATAATAATAATATAGTTGGTCAGATATTGTCACTGTCATGCAAAAATCTTGCAGTACTGACATAAAATGAATCTCATGAATGAGTTCTTTATTGTCTGTAAATTTTGTAATGAATGGGCCGATTGAAATGCTCCAAAATGACCTGATACTAAAACCATTCCATTTACTGGGTTTTTTCTTTCGTCTGCAACGTTTCAATTCTGACCAGATTAAGATGAAATAACCAGAATAGATGAAAATCTCAGATGAGTATGTGCATGTACATACACGTCGATACTGCATGTGTGTCCAAACACAAATCTACATGAAAAACATTTAAAAATCTGTAATCTTAACGGGACATTTGCCATGGGAATCATTCCGGTGGATGTTTTGTTTGGGTTGTTTTTTTGGTGGAACGGTGAGGTTTATAACTTTAGTCATAAACAACGCATACAAATGATGGAAAAGTGCAAGAGAGGCAGACAGTAAAACAGACCAGTAAATCTTATTTATGAAGAAGAAAAGATGTTCCCATGAAGGTATTTCTTCTAAACATCACATGAATCTCTCAGTTCTCTTCATAAATCTAGTCTATAATCTTCTACTTATGCAGTTTGCCAGCCATGATTTGCAAAGGCTGTGATTTCACTTACACTCCAGGAATATCTCTAACTAAGATGCATGTAAAATCTGGCATGCTGTGCTTTACTTTCAGATGCTTTTTTATTGGGCCCTATAAATACAGTGTTGTGCACATTACATACCCAATAACTGTGTCACTGTGCAATTTTCCCTATAAAAAATGCTATAAATGTTATCATAAGGTCTCAGCCCATAAATAACAGCCAATAAAAGCAGCATGTCGCTCTATAAATACTGTGTAGACTGCAGATAACTAGGCTCATCATTAAAGCAGTGGAGAGAGGTAACGCCTCAAACGCCTTTGCTTTCGGTGGCTTTGAAAGAATCGAGAGCAAAGGCTCTCAGAACTAGCAGACTTGCAAATGGATGGTTTGAAAGAACACACAAAACACATACACACATACACTAACAATGCGGCACTTATGTCCCTTAATCCCATTAAATCCTTTCATTTAGAGCCATCAGCTATAAGCAGAGCTTAATGAGGCTAGTTAACTCTGTGTTCTAGATGACCTGGCTGAGGTGTGAGCATTAGGTGTTTTGCTCATTAACGTTTTCAACTTTTAAACAGTGCAAATGATCTCAGGAGCACACAGTCTTGTGTTTGATGTGTTTGATCTTTCATCAGCTCCTGTAACGCTGGGTGTAAGAGATGTAGGCATGCTTTACAATTGAGATACTGTAGACATCTACATCACTCTTTCAAATGCCCAGAAGTGTTAAAATCAGCACCATAACAGGAAAAATCTTGTCAAGAATGAAACCAGAACAATGGTCCAGTTTCTCAGACAGGAACTAAGCCTAGTCTTGGACTACAGAACATTCTGAGTGGTGAATCTCCATTGAATGAAAGACTTAATCTAGAATCTTAATCTAGGCTTAGTCTTCATCTGGGAAACCAGTCCAATAAGTGAAGACCAAGTAAAGACCAAGAGTTTAGATTAGTAGTAGAGTCTAAATCAAGACAAAACTCAAAAGGCACAAATTAAGTTTGCTGCCTCAATTTTTGTTTATATTATATAATGAAGTACCATTAAAAGCATTCCATATATTTTTAACTTTTTATTTTTATTGGCAAATACATCCAGTTTAAGCAATATTTTCAATGTTTAACCTTCTTCTTTAAGTCTTCTACAATTTGCCTCGGCATGCTGGATATCAGGTTCTGGGCAACATCTTGAGTGATGGTCAACCATTTCATGCCTAATCAGTGCAACTGGAGTTGATCAGAGCTTCTGGGTTTTTGTTTGTCCACCCTCTTTTTGAGGATTGACCACGTGTTCTCAATGGGTTTGAGATCTGGGGAGTTTCCTGGCCATGGACCCTAAATATCAGTGTTTTGTTCACCAAGCCAATTGGTTATGACTCTGGATGAGAAACAATCCCACACATGAATGGTCACAGGATGCTTCACTGTTGGCATGACACAGGTGCTCACCTTCACTAGATGACAATGTTACCCCAGACCTCTGCGGTCCAATTCCTATCCTTCCTGCAGAATGCAAGTCTGTCCTTGATGTTTTTCTTGGAGTGAAATGCCTTCTTTGCTGCACTTCTTGACACCAAGCCATATTCCAAAAGCTCTCACACCTGCTCTCTGCCAGTCCTGACCAAGCTCTGCACTGATGGTGACCCGATCTTGTAGGTTCATCTTCTTTGGGGGATGGTACTGTCGCTTGTGTGACTTTCTTCAGCACACTGCAATTGAACAACTCTCCTTGAAGTTCTTGATGAGGTAACCATGGTTAACAGAAGAAAACTTAAAAGCACCACTAACCTTTTAAAACAACCAGTCTGATCTTTTAATTGACATGACAGAGTGATATCAGCTTGTCCACATTAACCTTTCTCCTGAGCCAATGAGATCATCACTGACATTATGTTAGCAGGCCATTTTGTAGGGCTGAAATGGAGTGGCTGGAATGCAATATTTTCTTTCTGATAAGGTCATTTCCATGGCAGGGAAGTGACTCTTCACAGTGTAGAAATAATACAAACTGCCACCATAAAAACTGAGGCAGCAAACTTTGTGAAAAGCAAAATTTGTGGCATTCTCAAAAACTTTGGCCACAACTATAGACCAAGAAACACTGGGATGACTTTTTAGTAGTCAGAACAGAGACCAGGTGCAGGCCAAGACCACATCTTTGTAGCAGTTGAGACTGAATCAAAACTAAAACTAAAACGAAAACCAAGAATTTTTAGTAGTAAAGACAAAATCTGAATCAAAATCAAGACTTTGTAGTTTATTTTGAATCAAAACCAAGATTATGTTGCAGTCTTGTCTGATTTTAAACAAAACTGTATAGTAGTTGAATCTGAATTTGAATTAAGACCATAAATCTGTACAAGTTGAGTCTGAATCAAGACTTTTTAGGTTTTTACATTGATTATACATAATAAACATTAACCAGAAACAATTAGTATAATTCAGCATAAAATAAACTATCAACCTGTCCCCGTTCTGAAAGAAAATGAATAGATAATATGAAATATTAATGAATATAGAAAAAATAGACAGTGACAAAGATAATGCGAGCTCTGCTGCATTGCTGAGTCATTATGGAGAATAAATGGGATCAGATCTTGTAATAGAAAAAATATAAATCAATGGTTTCTGTGAATCCTTGCTTAATGCTTGTGTGTGCTTTTCTGTGTGTGTGTGTGTGTGTGTGTGTGTGTGTGGTGTGTGTGTAATATTCTGTGAGGCCTGTAGTGTAAACCTCCAATGGGAACTCACTGTCTAGATCAATCATTTCAGCAAAATGAGACATCGGATGAATTAAACATTACAGCAACATTTCCAGCGCTCACTTTCAATCCAATTACAAAATATACTCAGGAGTACGAGCAGTTCATTATTTCAAATCAATATAAAATCTGCAGATGTGGCGGGTACTATACACTCCAGTGGATTTTGGTATTGCGTTTCCAGCAGCCGCTTCCAGAAAGATGAGTTCGGGGGACATAGACTGTTCCACTGGCGATCCGGAATCTCCTCCTAAAGCTGGCCCAGAGTTTTATGGCAGGTCTTGAAAGCCAAGAACAAATTTATTGAAGCAACTTCTCAGCAAAATTGAATCTCGGAATCTCAGACAGAGGCACTAGAGAGATTGATTTTACCAGACATCAGCTTATCTTTGAGATGTGGATTTCAGCACTAGACTGGAACTTAAATGTGTGTCTTCTGTTTGCTGGAATCCTGAGACATACATGTGAGATGCCTTGTGAGAATGTGACAGGCGGCATCATTCTTGTGGCAGTCAGAGCTGTTTCTTACACCGCCTGAAAACACAGCCAGCGGTTCATCGTGAGATGATACCTTGGGATAATAATCAAACCAAAGCACTTAACAGGAAAAATAAGATATATAAGTTAGAGTTGACATTGTTATCAGTGATAAACAGGGCTGTAGGTTTTTCCAATAGAAATAATAATAATTAAATTTTAAGCTATGTTGTTTTATTTATATATGTTTTATAATATTGTTTTAAAACATACGTTTGGGCTTATTTACCATGTCTACCAATAATAAAAACTAAGAATACTATAAGCACAACAGCATAAGTCACAACAGAAAGCACAATATGAACATATATAGTCAGGCACAGTGATAAGACCTGTGCTTGCTCATGTCACAGGTGTGGTCTGCAGGTCTTCTGGCTGCAACTATTTCCTTACAATGTTTGTATCCCATAATTTAATCATTTAACTTCCTAGAAATGTGAAAAATCCACTTTGGTATCCATTTTATAATGAAAATCTATATCATTAGAGTAAATATTTCATACGTCAAAGAAAGTATTAGTTAAACTTCCAGCTGCAGCAGAAAAAAAAACTAGAAAGTTTAATACTTTGTTAGCACTGAGCTCAGAGGGGGCATCAAAGTTGCGTGTTCTGGAGGTGCGTGGGTTCAGTGGGCAGCTGCAGCTCCCCAGGGGGGCTGGCTGAAAAGATCCCGACGGCTCCGGATCATTAAAGCAGAGAGCAAGGCGCCCGTGTAGGCGGTGAGTGTGTGTCTCAGACCAAGTCACAGAGCTTTACCACAAGAACAGTATGAATCTATCAAACACCTCAGAGTGCTGAACTGAGGTCAGTTCAGGATTTAACTACCCACTTTATTAGAAACACCTGCCTTGTATCTTGTAACTGGGTATAAGATTTTCTGACTGTATCTTGAATTTTTGAAAACTGAAAAATGCATTAATAACGATCAATTATAGAGACTGAAAACAGCAACAGCCATTGTACAGTAACTGCAGAAACTGCATGGTAACAAGTACCTTATTGAATGTATCCATTGTCTTATTTTTTCATACACACAAACTCACCTAGCAACCACCTAAAATTCCATATCAACACCTAGTAACATCCGAGCAACCAATTAGTACCTATTTGTAGCCTAGCAACCAATTAGTACCCCCCAAACACAGATATGCAAATGCACACACAGCTTGTCTAGTGTCTGTAGAGAAGTACTGTCAATAGAATAGGACACTCTGGAGTAGCCGGGACTGTGAACTTACTGGCATAATGCCTAATGCCAGGTGTAGGAGAGTTGGATGGTGATCATCCACCATCTTGACATTACTAACGCTCTTGTGGTGGAATGCAATCAAATTCATATTGCAATGCTCCAGAATTGAATGCCTTCCATTGACAGTAGGA
Source organism: Acestrorhynchus altus (assembly GCA_034509495.1). Taxonomy (NCBI): domain Eukaryota; kingdom Metazoa; phylum Chordata; class Actinopteri; order Characiformes; family Acestrorhynchidae; genus Acestrorhynchus; species Acestrorhynchus altus. The sequence continues at coordinate 8,684,113 of CM067508.1, read as the reverse complement.
ACAGTTACTCCAACAAAAGCAGGATAAACTCTTTATAAATTCTTTTGACTTTAGAAGAAACTTGTTCAATTATTTAGATAAAACAGAGGATCAGTTGTAGCCTTGTGAATCCTGTGAACCCTAATTAACATTAAAGAAACTAGAGTACTGCCTGGATAATTAAGCTTCCAAAAACGGGTTATTTGAGGTGATTCCACAGAAGAACCTCTTTCAGTGTGAAGAAGTCCATGAGCCTATATACTTCATACTGTTTTCCTAGAGCCCTACCTCCAAGGTAAGAAAAACATTTAGGAACCTTTATTTTTAAGAGTGCACAGCTGACCCTCGCACTCCTACCTCTCCCTCAGAGAGAAGAAAAACCCTCTCAAACAGTGCAAAGAGGCATTAAGGAATCTTATGGGGAGGGAAGGCAGGGGTCACTCCTCCAAATGGCTCTGAATGGAGAGATAGCAGGATGATACGTTGCTGGAGGGGTCTCACAGCATCTTGAGCTGAAGAACGGTCTCATTAGATCAGGCTGAAGCTCGAAGATCAGACGCCCAGCACTGACCCCTCTGCGCTTTCTTTCCGAATGTCAGGAAACAATGAAACTGTGAAAGTAAAAAGAAAATAAAGAGGAGCACAAACTGTGATAGTTCCTTCACTCCCTGGGGCCAAAAGAAGCCCGCCTGATTTAATCTGGCCCCTAAATATAAGTCTGCTATCATTTCCTTCACATGGACCACAGCATGTATTCATGCAGATCCACCTCACAGCGCTTCTTCTGTTCTCTTTTTACTTTTTCTTTCTCAGTGTCACAGATTAAGGTCTCCTCTTCGTGGAGCTATCTCCATTTTAATGAGCATGACATTAGAAGGAGGTGTTCAATAAGTGCTGTGCAGCCCAACCAATGAAGCCGCAAGTGTGTCTGATTTCCTTCTTTTTTCACTGAGTGTATAAAAGTGAAAAAAGGAAAAGGGAAAAAAAAACAAGCAGTATTGGTTTTTGGGTAATTGGTAAAATCGTTCTGCATGGCGGAGCAGAGAGGCCTTTTAGTCACGCTCTGCGATTTCCCATTAAGAAAAGCAGCGAAAAGCAGATTTTTGTTCATTACGACAAACTCTTCAGAAAAAAGAGAAAGAAAATCTTACGCCACCCATGCCAATCAGCTAGCCCGCCACCAGCCCTGCGGCCGCCATTAGTAGACATGACACGCCGCTGCATGACACCTTATTATTCCTGGGGAAAGTCACTGCTGGTATTCCGGGCACAGGCTGGATAATAAGCTGCAATGTCCCTTCCTGCTGCTCTGAGGAACTGTCATGGAGTTGGAACCGTCATGTCTGACGTGGCTGAGTCAGGAAATACATAACTCTGATACAAAATTCAGTACAAACTCATGATGATTATCAGTTTATCAGCATTTTACATGATGGACAGATTGATAGATAAAGCAGCAGGTAAGCTATAATATTTGATATAATATTATAATTACAATAATGATATATTATATAATAATATTATAATAATAATATCGGAAATATGTGTTGCTGAACAAACAAACAAACAATAGTTTAAAACAACTTAAATGATCATTAATGGTATATTTATGGCATTAATCAGGAAGCTATCTGGAGCTTCTGTTACTCCTCTACATTACAGCTACAACTGGGAACGCTGGATTTTGGGAAAGGGGTTTATAGAAAAGTGTGGCTGGTTTGTTTCAATTCAGATAATCATTTCACATTCATTTAACACAATTTTAACCCAACCCTAAATTTAACCCAGACCTAAATTTATTTCAATCTATATTTTAACCGATTAGCGCCCTGTCTAGGGTTGTTTCCCGCCCTTGCGCTCAGAGTTGCCGGCTGGGCACCTGTGACCCTATTCAGGAATAAGCGGTTCAGAAAATGGATGGATGGATGGATGGATGGATGGATGGATGGATGGATGGATGGATGGATGGATGGATATTTTAACCCAACCTTAAACTGAAGTTAAACTAAACGTTAGTCCAAACCCCTTACTGAGATCAATGTAACTTTAATATAAGATAACCCTTACTTTAATCCGACCCTGATTTAAACCCAAGATTAATTTCAAATTAACACTTACTTTAATCCAACCCTAATATAACCCCAAAGTTAATTTCACATTAATCCTAATTTTAATCCAACCTTAAATTAAACCCCAAGTTAAATTAAAATTAACCTTTACTTTGCCCTAACTTTAGGCCTTACTTAACCCAGGGCTTTAAGCATTTCCCTAAATTAATGCAATCCTAACTGTAATCCTAACTTTATCCCTACACTAATCTTAACCCAATCCAAATTTATCTCAAATCCAACCCAGCACTAATTAAAAGTAGTCGAGGCCTTTTTGAGTTTGCTAATAATAAAAGCTGCAGCTGTGTTTTAAGGAAGTGATTATTCCTTATGGAGAGCAGCCAGACATTCCCAAATGTCGGTATTTTAATGATCCTATAAGGTGCTTGCCATAAGGCATGCTTTATTCCCGAAGAGATAAACACACACACACACACAGTAATGTAATCAACCTTAATAATCTGATCATATTACCTGACTCATAACAGTTACTTTGTCAATTACTCCTGATTAGGCTGAATTAAGTGTGATTAATGTTGCTGTTTTCATGGGAACTGCCAGGCACTAGGACTGTCGTCGAGATAAAGCAACACACAGCATACACACTCCTGTTCCTCACTTCTAAAGTGAACAGGTGTGTGAAAATGGCACATTTACAGCATCTCACTAGCAAGCCTGAGTCAAAGTGAAGGTCCTGTCAGTTTAATATCCATTATTTACTCAAACTGTTCAGCGTCTGATCAATAAATAATGAGTTTCTGCTCATTTAAGTGACCTCAGAGGACCTATCACTTTTCTTATGCCCTGCTATTAATATTTATTCAGTGGCACAGGGCCATTCTCTGCACGTATAGGATAGAGGGACGCAGTGTGACACTGTCTATTATTTTTCCCATCTCCCCTTGTAATTATACAAATCCTGCACCCAGTGCATGACCCTGATTGGTCACTGGGGCTTAATTAGTGGCTAGGGCAAGCTAAGAACTGTCCGTGGCTTCGTGGAGCTGAGCTGGTGATGGCAGGTGAGATGGGCTGAATTATTAAGCCTCGTTCTTCGCACTGGATCGTGGTCAGCTCCTCTTTAATATGCGGGGCTGATTAATAGCAAAGGTGCCTGGGTGAGCTTAATGAAATATGAATACAATTATGTTTTATTAAGAATTTATGCTTTATTAATAACTGGCTCAGGCCTCATCTCATTCTGAGGAGTTAAAAGTCAGCTCACGTAATCAGAAACGATAGAGGTGGACAAATAGATGTTTTTCCTTGCACTCCAAGAAAAGACGTTCATATGAGTTATGAGCTGAGCATGTGTTCAAAGTTAAAAAGCAAATGGGAATTGGAGTATATGCTTTAACCTTGCTAATTGATAGCTCATCATTGGCGCGGCTCGTTTTTTTCTGTATTTCAAAGTGAAGTTCATCGAGCGATGATGGATTTGATGCGTAAACATTATGTCAGCTTGCCTGCCGTGCTGCTGCTGTTGGTGTGATGGAGTTTTGCCTGTGTGTTGCCTGTGGCAAGGCTTTGGTTAGTGGAGTCACTAAGCAGCATGTGTGGAAAGAGCTATGCAGGGTCTGGCAAGCATTCAATCCCTATGGGCAAGTGCTGGGGGGAGAGAGAGAGAGAGAGAGAGAGAGAGAGAGAGAGAGATAGGGTAGTTTTACCAGCTGCTGCTTCTTTATTGATTAGCCAATTTCACTACAGGCCTGGTGGACCCTGAAGGAGTCCGCGGGGGTTCGTTTTCCTTCCCTGAACAGACTGTACACTTGGGGTGTTTACATTATATCTGAGAGAACACAGCCAGAGCTCAGCAGAGTGAAAAAAAACAAAAACTTTTTCAGACATATCCTGTATACACCGATCAACCATGACATTATAACCATCTCCTTGTTTCGACACTCATTGAATGTTTCATCAGCTCCACTGACCATACAGTAGCTGTTTCTCTGCATACTCTCTTCACCCTTTTCTTCAACAGAGATGACCCCACACGACCACCGCAGAGCAGATATTATTTGGGTGGTCGGTCATCCTCAGCACTGCAGTGACACTGACATGGAGATGGTGGTGTGTTATTGTGTGTTGCGCTGCTATGAGTGCATCAGACCCAGCAGTGCTGCTGGAGTGTTTAAACACTGCGTCCACTCACTGTCCACTCTGTTAGACACTCCTACCTAAGTTGGCCCACCTTGTAGATATGAAGTCATCGGTTGCTGCGCAGTTTGTGTTGGTCATGTTCTAGTTCTAGTCATCAGTGCTCACAAGACGCTGCCTTAAGGACACTGCTGGTTGTATATTTCTGGTGGGTGGACTGTTCTCAGTCCAGCAGGGAGCCGTTTAAACACTCCAGCAGCACTGCCGTGTCTGATGCACTCGTACCAGCCCAACACACACCATGTCAGTGTTGCTGAAGTACTGAGAATGATCTACCACCCCAATAATACCTGCTCTGTGGTGGTCCTGTGGGGTCCTGTGGGGTCCTGACCATTGAAAGATAGTATAAAACGAGGATAAAGTACTCAGAAAAACAGTTGGATGACAGTCTGAAATGATGGAGCTACAGAGTTCCCCTGTGTGGTAAATGGAGCTCATAAAATGAACAAGACGTGTTGATACAACAACACTTTCATATATACTGAGGAAATTCTGTTACACAGGCTTGTAGCAAGTCCACATTTTTGTGGACAGCCCTTCTAATGAATGCATTCAACTAACTTCCATTGTACGCATTCCTGACACAGACATGCAAATGCACACACAGCTTGTCTTTTCCCCGTAATAGAATAGACACTGCTAATAGAATAGGACTCTCTGGAGAAGATAAACATGTATTAGTTGGGGAGCTGGGGGTGAGGTGGGATGGTGATCATCAAACATCCTGACAGTACTTACACTCTTGTTGCTGAATACAGTCGAATACAGACAGAACACATGTGGGAGGCCTTCCTAAGACTGCCGACCATCTGAATTTGCCCAGTGCAGAACGAAGAAAGGATTATCTTATCTTATGGAGGGCTGTGATGTGATTTGATCTTAAGATCTCCTGTATAATGACAGTGAGGCAGTTTGGCAGTTGTGTTGCTCTAGTGCCATGAAAGCATCTACGTTTACTTAATGCACCGTCACAGTTCAGGAACGCAAACGGTGGGTTAACTGAGATCATAGTTCATCCCAACAAGAGCTCAGTTCTTCGGTGTCAGAAGTAATAAGATGTAATAAGGGAAGTTTTAATCAATAGATGGGAATAAACAGTAACAAAAAAAAAATAAGGGGAGGAGCTACAGACTATAATGTTTAAGCAATCTCAGCTGCAGCTCATTTCCTATGTTTTTGAAGGCCATTGGGTGTTATTGACAAAACTGACATGCTGAAGTAAAAATATGAGTTGGGTTAAATTGCTCTGTAATCAGTTGCTTTCTCATTTTAAGTTGGCCTGACAGTGGACATCTCAAATTTCCTAGGCTTATTGGGTTACCCTTCATTGTTTAACACATGTCTTATAATAAATAATGCTGCCTAATAAATGACTTGCCATTGGAGGAAGATTTCTCAGCCTGTGGGAAATTCCAGACGTCATTTGTTAATTTGCCTTTTCATCTGCAGCTTTAAACTAACACAATGTTGACATGCTAAGCTGTGATTGTACTGATTGCCAAACACACGACTATGGCTCTGATGATGTCGTATATGAGCACTATGATGTCAACACACAGTGGCACAGTGGTTCTGCTCTCAGCGCCTCCTCTACTCTGCTCCCCTCCACCCCCATACCTCTCACATACATACTGTGGAGGGGGCATAAGATTGAATGTATATAAAGAAGTGATGAAGATCAAATTTCAACGTATAAAGACTGTAAAAAAATATTGTATATTGCCATTCATCTAAAATATATTTTGTCCATTAGTAAAAAGATCATCCCATAAATGCAGCCTATAAAACAACATCTGTCCTCATTTGATTGTGTAGACTTGTAATCACGCAATAATAAGTTTACAGTCACTTTCTCCCTGCATGGAATGAAAAAGTAACATTATAAATCTGGTAACAGATTTCAAATTAACACTTTTGGCCTGGAGCTGTTAAGGATAATTGCATTTTCAGTTTTGTTTTCTTTCTTCAAACTAGTTTGGAGCCCTGAACACAGCACAGCGTCTTCTTCCATAAGAAACTGCACCACTGAACTCCGTCACTGAAGTGTGTAAAATGTAAAGTGTTATTTCTTCTGCATGCTAATTGTTTTGTTTTCTCTTCTCTCTCCATTCCGTCTTCTGCCGTTCTGTGTTGTACATCCGACGCCCATTCAAAAGGTAAGTGTGTTATTTTGGGTGATGTAATTGACAGTGGTCCACTCAGGAATAAAAGGGGGTTTAGGTGAAGGGGATATCTTTGCTGCCCGGCCAATTCCACACACTAATCTCAGCTTTCACTCACCTCAGCATCATCCAATCAAACCGCAATCCGGCCACTCCTCAAGGATTTGATTGTTTCCCAGCGGTGCCGGAAAAACATCTCCAATCACTGCGGCTTACTCTCATCCGAAAGGTATTTTTCTTTGAGATGACCAATCGGCCTGAAGGAGATTAGATGTTTCTTCGGCAATGGGGTGAAGAAAAGCCCTCCGCTTTAGCACCGGCACACATCTAGAGCTGGAGATAAACCACGAGTCCCTCATGAAAATAACCACATTTTCATAGTTAGCTGTAGTAGATTCAGAACAATGGCACACTTCAGAGGCCTGTTGAGTAACTCTCTTTTACATCAGGAACCTTAAAGTTCGCCAGAAGCTATGAAACACTGCCTACCTCATCGGAATGTAAAAATAGGATGAATTTGATTCTGAAGCACCAAAAGGGCTGTTTTGCTCAAACAGAGCATTAGAAATGTGCATAACATTTTCAGACGCCACGTATGGCTGCGAGGCTGACGTGATTTCAGAAAGGTTTGCCGTGCCTCTGTCTGTTTGAAGACATCAGTGCAATTACTGAATTCCCACAGAGAACATCCCCTGCTTTCATGGAGGACAGTACTTCTGCATTTTGTTTCATTCTCCCAAGATGTTTGAGTAACGCTGATGAGTGCTGTCTGAGAAATGTAGCATGTTGTAATGTCATGCAAGCTTTTCTTTGTCAAATCTGTGTATGGTGCTGTCTGGCTCACAGTGGCAGGCCTGTATGTCTGAAAATCTGGCCCAGAACAAGTCTTAATCTTACAACACAAAAACAGTACATGTTTGGACTCTTAGCTGAAGGCTGTCTGTGTTGCAAGTTGTTTTTCTGCTGGTATTAAATATGTCACGAAGAACTGAACCCAATGTATTTGTTTTAGTACAAGTGAGTAATATCCTGATCAATGAAAGGCTGTAATTATGGCCAAAAGTCTTGGCACTGTAAGACCCAAAATGCTGCTGACAACACTTTACATTATGGTAAACTGTAGTGGCTGCACAATATACTGTGTCAGGACTGTCATGGGCAATAACCCCATTGCAAGACATGCAGTGTCATATAAGGTAAATTCAAATCAGTGTTTTCCATGACAGGTCAGTGTGAATAGTGTGATATATTGCAATATATATTGCAGAAATAAATATATATTGATATTTCTAGTGTCATGCAGCTCCAATACACTGTACAAACATGAATAATATTACATTTACATTTCTGGAATTTAGCAGACGCCCTTATTCAGAGTGAATTACAAAAGTGCTTTGCTGTTCACTCAGAAAATATCCTCAGCTAGCAGACGAGGCTAGAATCTAGACATTCCTCACGCTTAGATCCTGTTGAAAGCAAATGCCTTCATGGAGTTTAAATACTCCTAGATCTAGATTTAGATATAGTGCTTTTTTCAACGACCAACATCACTTTACACAACAAAGTATATTGTCGCTGTCCAATGTAAAACACGTATCTCCCAAATGATGAAGTTAATGTAAAATAAGAGCTTATTTTACTGAACTTTAGAGCATTTCTATTGGTCTGTTCATCCAAAACTGTTCACACAGTGTAAAGAAAAGCTACAGGGTTCAAACCACGGAGAAGACGAAAAATGGAGAAAAGTGGAGACACAAGGTTTTCACTGGACAGCAGCAATACGCAAGAAAAGGTTGACAACACTAGATAAAATGAGAAAAGGGACATTCTAAGAGACCTCACTGAGATTTTGTGGATCTGCTTCCCAAGAAGCATGTTGCCTAATATGAATTGTAAAATATTGAGCAGAACATGAGAATATGGTTGAGTAAGAACATCAAAAAAGGAGAACAGATCCCAGGACTGAGCTACCCTGAGGGACACCCTGAGCAACAGAAAAAAAGATTTGTGGACAGACACTAACAACTCTTTTTTTTTTTTTACACTACTTTACAAATGTACTGGGACACATGATCGTTCATCAAAATCAGTGGTACCTTTAGTGACCTTAGTGATGTCAGGATGCTGGATGATCCCCACCAAACCTCATTCCCAACTTCCCAACTCATCATTCCAGAGAACACAGTTCCACTGCTCCTCAGCTCAGTGTTAAGGGGCTTTATACCCCCACCATCTGCCTAATGTTCAATATGAAGCATTGGCAACAAGGTTATAAAAAACCCAATCATTGGGATATGGAGCAGTGGAGCTGTGATCTGTGGAGTGAGGGAGCTCCAATTAATAGATGAGATGGGAGGCCAGAACTAATCATCCAATTTCAGTACCTGACCTCACTAATGCCCCATGTTTCTGAATGCAGTCAAATTCTCATAGCAATGTTCCAGCAGCAAGTGGCCTTTCTGGAAGAGTAGACGTTGTAACTGCACTAAAGGGGGATAATTCCATAGTAATACACTTGATTTCAGAAGATATGTCATATAAACCTACTGTATATCCATATGACCACTTTCAGGCTTAGGTTACAGTGAAAATTACTGAATCTTCCTCCATGTCGTCAGTAGTTGAATCTCTTACGTTGTAGTTACCGGTGGTAGAGCTACCGGTGGTAGAGCATTGTAAAAATGCCAAATTGGCTTGAACGAGTCCACTTTACTGAACTCTTGAGCCTTGCTGAAGATAATGGGGCAAGAGGAAGAGAGAACAGTGTGTAAATAATGGAAGTTATGAGTTATTAAACAATGATAGAACAGCTAAAAACGAACTGGGGAAGGAGGAAGAGAGGTTAGGTACAACAGAACATTCTCCACAGTGAGTGTTGGTCTGCGTGCCTTTGTCTGTGTTCTAGACGTCTGGAAAATGAGCAACAAATGAACTTGAAAATGAGACTGGAATGAAAAGATGGCCTACTTGAGCTTGGGTCTTACACAATGTCTGTACAGTACATCCTCTTTTACAAGCCACATAGTGCTACACAGAGAAGCCTCCTTCCAACTATTTGCTACATCTTAAGTAGGCTTTGTGGGCTCTTTGATTAGAGAGACATGACCTCATGTCTGTTGGGTTCAATTGTTTATATGTAAGGAAATATATAGACAAAAAACTGTCGAATATTTTGACCAACTTATTATTATTATTATTATTATTATTATTATTATTATTATTATTATTATTATTATTATTATTATTATTATTAATATCTTTGTCAATCTAAACTATGATGGTTTACGGTGTACGGCTTACGGTGGCTCTGTCTAAAAGACAGGAGGCTGAGCTGGAGGTGGCGGAGATGAAGATACTGAGATTTCTGTTGGGAGTGACAAGGATGAACAAGATTAGAAATGAGCAGATCAGAGGGACAGTGAAGGTGGAGCAGTTTGGAGATAAAGCCAGAGAGGCCAGGTTGAGATGGTTGTGGACATGTGTTGAGGAGGAATAGTGGATATATTGGACAAAGAACATTGGAGATGGAGCTGCCGGGCAGAAGGAGAAGAGGAAGACCTCAGAGAAGGTGTATGGATGTAGTGAAGGTGGACATGGAGATGGCTGGTGAAACAGTAGAGGAGGCAGGGTTATAGGGCAAGATGGAGGTAGATGATCCGCTGTGGCGACCCCTAAAGGGAGCAGCCGACAGAAGAAGCTCTTTGTCAATCTAATCATTAGAAATAATTCATCCAAAACCTAAACTTTCCAGCAAATATTTAAATTCTCTTCATTTTACATCTTTTACAATTTTTATCCATATTAATTAAATTATTTATCTAAAATATGATCTATATAGTGTATGAAACATGCCAATTCTGCCTGTGCACACTCATGAAATTATGTATGAATATATTGTCATTTCTATTGTTTTGCATTAATGTATAGAGTCACTTAATGCAACGTACAGGCCTGTTGGGTCAACCTATATCAGGCTTAACTGAACAGGGCAAGGTTTTATTTCTACAAGGTTTCATTCTGACAGTGACCAGAATAACATCACTGTAAGGCTAAACCTGATTTCTGCAACCTTACGCAACACCGAACAAATCAGCCCAAAGACCAACAGTGAGCAATAAATATGCAGAACTAGGCAGCACAAGACAGACCCTAAGATACATATGTATGTTAATAGTGCATGGAGTGCAGTGGTACGGTGGAGATTATATATATATATATATATATATATATGAACAACAACAGCATACAATTGTTCCACACTATTATAAATAATAATAATTGCCAGTCCATCTTCTTGTTAATTAAGTTTCTTGACAGTTGGTTACCAAGCAAAAATTGATTCCATGAGCAGCATTTGTATTAGATTAGCACATTAACGAAAAATGGAACTGATGTGTACAGACATGCATATGTATATATCTAATCAAAGCTGTAAACATTGAGACTTTCTGTACTTCACAGTGCACACCTCGCCTCTGGTCAGCAGTCTAGAGGATCATTTTCGTGGCTTATATGAACAAAACAGAAAAATAGACATAGATATAATTGCATTAGTGTGTTTAAAGATGTTCCCTCTTTGACCCAGTAGACATCATTCCAAGATCACAGATATAATCGAGCTATATCTAGCTTTTTCCAGCTATATTCAGTTCTGATTGTAAATAAACTAATTCTAAGCTGTAGCGCTAGATAGAAATTAGTATTTTTTCTGAGAATCATTAGAAAAATCAATGATGGTTAATATCTGTGCCCATGAGAATACTGTACAAAAAAGATCTTGTATTGTGAACATAGTATATAGCAGAGAGCATAAGAACAAAGCACTTTGCAGACAGTTACAAAGCCTTTTTCTAGGCTTCATAACCCCGGATCAGAGTAACCTACAGGCATGTTAATATAAATTGACCCTATACAGCATCCGTAAAGTATTCCCTGCGTTTCACTATTTGCACATTTTGTTATGTTAGCCTCATTTCAAAATTCAATTTATTTTATCCCTCAAAATTCTACACACAAACCCCATGTTTGTTTCACATCTTTGCAAATTTAATTAAAATTGAAACACAAAAATATAACATCTAGATAAGTATTCACAGCCTTTGCCATGACACTCAAAATTGAGCTCAGGTGTGTCCTGTTTCCACTGATCACCTTGCTTGATTGGACACCTGTGGTAAATTCATTTGATTGGTAATAATTTGGAAAGGCACACTTGTTTATATAAGGTCCCGTGGTAGACAGTGCATGTCAAAGCATAAACCAAGCCATGAGGTCTAAGGATTTGCCTTTAGAACCCTGAGACAGGATTGTATCGTAACACAGATCTGCGGAAGTGTACAGAAAAATATTACGCTGCGTTGAAGATCCCAAAGAGAACAGCAGCCTCCTTCATCTGTAAATGGAAGAAGTTTGGAACCACCAGGACTCTTCCTAGAGGTGGCTGCCCAGCCAAACTGACTGATCATGGTAGAAGGGTCTTAGTCAGGGAGGTGACCAAGAACTCAATGTTCTCTGAAAGAGCTTCAAAGAGAGGAGAACCTTCCAGAAGGACAAGCATTTCTGCAGAACTATCAGAACAATCAGGCCTGTATGGTAGAGTGACCAGATGGAAGTCACTCCTCAGTAAAAAGCACATCTGGAGTTCAATCTTTGGCCTCAATGCCAAATGTCATGTCTGGAGGACGCCAGGCACTGCTCATCACCTAACCAATCTCATTCCTACAGTGAAGCATGGTGGTGGCAGCATCACGCTGTGGGGATATTTTTATGCTGGGACGAAGGTTTATATTCCAACAGCACAATGACCCTAAGCACATAGCCAAGATAACAAAGGCATGGCTTCAGGACAACTCTGTGAATGTCCTTGAGGTGTCCAGCCAGAGCCCAGATTTAAACCTGTTAAAACAAAACTGCAAAGAAAAAACAGCATAATACTCAAAAAAGGCTGTAATTGCTGCCAAAAGTACATTAACAAAGTGAAATTTATACAGACTAAATTTAAGCATAGCTATTTTATTAACTGTTAACAGTTACAACAATAAAAACTGCTGCTGTCCACTCAGAATTCTGCTGACCACTTTCTTATACTGTATGAAATATTTTACCATCTGATTTTAGAACCAGAACATTATAAAACTATCTTGACTTGGAGAGACAAGATAGTTGGTGAGCAATAGCAGAGTTTAAGGTCACAGTCCTTGTTCACTTGCCTGACTGCCCACTAAAGCCTGGGCTCCTTTTTGGCTTAATTGGACCTCATACAGTAAGGGTTGCTGCAACAAAATCTGCTCCTGCAGCCTCACGGTCAGGGAAGTTTTGAAGGGTCAGCCTTTTACTGAAGACTCCCAGCAGCAGGAGCAGCTCTAATCCACACCTTTAACCTGCACAGCTAAGAGGTCTTCATTTAAGAAAATTCTTAGAGCAAAATCTAAAACACAGGCGTTTCACTACCCATGGCATAAAATTACTGATTAATTCATGACCTCTGTTAATAAAAACAAATTCAAATGATACTGTAAATATGACTCCACTTTCATTCAGAAACATTTTGTAGCTCTATAATTACCGACTTTAGTTCATCTAGTTTCTCTGCCTCCTTTCACCCTGATCTTCAGTGGTCAGACCCCCACAGGACCACCACAGAACAGACTTTATGTGGGTGGTGGGTCATTCTCAGCACTGCGGTGACGCTGACGTGGATGTGATGTGTTAGTGGTGCAAGTGGGTCCGACACAGCAGTGCTGCTGGAGTGTTTAAACCCTTCGGTGTTACTGCTGGACTGAGAAAAGTCCACCCACCCGAAGCCAACAGCATCCTGTGGACAGGGTCCTGTGAGCACTGATGAAGGACTAGAGGGTGACCGACAAAAAAATGTGTAGAGACAGATGACTTCTGTCTCTCACTAATGGCCTAATTGATCTACAATGTGGAGCAGCTATGCAGTAGTGTTTAATAGAGTGGGCTGTGAGTGGACACAGTGTGGTCACAATAATGTGACTCGACCATGTAATTCTGTAATTTGGGGTTGAAGCTTTAGCTAAAATGTAGTGTTTTATAACATATTAGATGAAATTCATTCATTGTTAAGAATCCAGATGCATAACAATGATATGTCCAATGATTATGTCTAGAAATCAGAAACCACACAAGTGGTAGGTGTGTTACTGATAAAGGTTGGGCTACGGACTCATGTCATTTCATTGCAACCAATTAGTGACTCTTGTGACTGTAGTTGCAGGTCTCTGTCCATGTCATGGTCATAGATGCTTTATCATTTCCGTACAAAACAGAAATAGCTAAATCTGAACGAGCTGATTTGAAATAGGAGGACAAAATTGAAGCCCACTGAAATCGATCTGGGAAGTCTGCATAATTTCCGCATACAAAAGGAAATCTCATTTGCCAAGGCAGGGTGTTCATGGTGTTTTGAGTGATGGGTAATCTCTTAAATCAATAAGACTGCAGTCAAAAGGAGTTCCTGGTGTGAGAGGTCTGTTGCTGACAGCAAGAAACGCCTTGAAAAATCAAATCATTTCTGCTCCTTTTCTTTTTTTTTTTAAACTTGTAGACCTTTGCTACGAGTGACTTCCAGAAGAGCGAGTTGTGCTGCATTTTCCCTGTGATGCTGCGAATGCCTTTCCCACATGGATGCACTGTTTGGAAGATTATTCTATTTGTGATGAGCTCACCAGACAAACAAATTGTCACCTGTGACTGAAATAGCATTCAGTACATTCACAAGCTCAAATAACAGCAGCAATTCAATTTGGCATGGACTGGACACATTTCGGGATGTAGGTGACATTGATGTTTAGCCACTTTTGCATCAAAGAACTGTGTAGTTCCGCCAGATGTTGAGGATTCCTTCTTTGGTATTTTTCTTGTTCCAGGTAGTCCCACAGATTTAAAAAGGGCTACAAATCTAAGAATTAACATTTGTTTTTCAACCAATTTTCTCCACATCAGACCAGATATTCACTGCACTGCACCACCTTTTCTCAATCCCACTGTACAGCCTATGGGTATTTACACCATCTCTAACCTTCAGCTTGAAATTACTACCACTATATATATATATACTAGACTCCCATTTTCAGTTCCCAGTCTTTTGTAACGGTTCCATGAATTGCGTTTCTCCGGCAGCGACTGCCTGTGACCTCATAAGAGAAACACCGACCTGCAGGTGGAGCCGCCCTCCCCGAGCTGTATTAAAAGGCTCTAGAGGCTTAGGCACAGAGGTGTCACTCTTCAAAGAGAGATACAGACCAGTCTGAGTCAAGGGCTTCATAAAACCATGTTCCTAAGGATTTAGAAGCACCTGCATCACTGAAGTGTCAATCAAACAGGCTTCGTCCCAGACACTTTCATCAGGCTGTCAATTACAAGAAGATGCCGAAGCCATCTGAGGACAGATGTTACACCAGGTGATGGCTGACACTATGTAACAGGGTATTTACATTAGTCTGCTACAGCAATGAATGGGAAGCCCTACAACTCCCTCCAGAGCCCTCATCCTTCAAAGGGCAATTATGCTAATTTACACCAGAATTCAGTCCTGTTTTGTGCTTCAACTTGATTTTATGAGTGTTAAACATTATATGATGCAATTGAACAATCATTTCTAAGCTCAGGGCTCGCAAATGATTCCCAATTTTTTTGCTTCAATAAGCAAAAGTGTGTATCATCAGGAATCCTAGAGGACCAATATTTTTAGAGAGCTTGGGCCCAAACGCATCCTAGCATTAAGAACATTAAGTCATAACATGGAGAGAGTATTCAGTGTGATGCTCACTCGGCCATCTAAGGCAAACCCATCCTGTTCTAAACCAATTTAATGGGTCTTCAAAGAACCTTTACAGTAAGTGAAGGATCTTTATAAGAATATGTTTATTAGCACCTCCATTCCTTTTTTAGAGAACCAACAGTGGTTCTTCTATGGCAGAAGTCAAATTCAATGAGGTCCAGTTTGAGAAACTTTTCTCAAGCCAAGGTTTGGAACATTATGGTTAACAATTCAATGCTATAATTAAATGACCAATCAAATTAAAATACAATTTGGAACATTTCTACAATATAAATTGTCAGTTCTCACAATAAACTGGATGGATTATAAACAGCAAATACTCTAAATATATGAGTATACATGTCTATGGACATGATTCACTCTCTCTATGTAGCTCTGTGTTGACCCTCCTGCATAACCTGCATTGGCTTCTTCTGTTGACGGGCAGGACTTTATGTGTGAGTCGCAGTGGTCATCATAATCTGAATCATGATCTGATTGGAGCACCATGTTTGATTCATGCAGCTGGTCTGTAAAATAAATTCAAATTCTCAGTAGTCGGTTACAGGTCCAGGTCCAGATAGGACAGCTCCTGGGACAGAACTCAGAATGCAGTCCACCTGTTTGTGACCTCTGTTGTGTTTTGAGAGTGAACTAGTGTATTTAAAAATGTTGATATTGTTAAAATAAAATAAAAAACTCTCATTTTATTCATTAAAGTGACATATTTCAATGTTTTTTATTATTGATAGTGTCTGACTAATGATATTTAAACTCAAAATATTCTAATTGTTGGGATTCATTGAATAAAAATAATTCATCATTTAATAATATAATAAAAGCCATACTGATCAATAGTCAAATAACGTCAAGAATATAAAATGGGGCAGTTTACCTTTAAATGAAATTATGAACACAGAGGAACTTTATCAAGGTCATTAGCATATGGGCTTTTGCGTTGCCATTCCTGTTTTTTGGGAAAATCCAGAAAATGACAGCGTCTGCTCCTGACATTTCCCACAAAGCTACAAACAAATCTGAAAATTAAACCTAAGGAGCCCATGCTATGTGAGACCAGTGTAGTGCAAATGCCCTTCACCAACATAGTGAATATGACAACATTACACTTGAGTTTAAAGTCAACTAATTTACGTTTCTGGTAGAAAACGCAGGAAGAAGACGTCTGGTGTTATTCAGAAATATCCACAATAAATGTAAAATAGTGCATCAGCTGCTCCTTTTTGTCCATTGTTAACTTCCTTTCCATGTTAATGTTATCCAAAAACAACCAATTAAAACAAAGTGTGTTTCTTACGGCTGCAGGACAGACGGAGGCTCATTAAAAAGTTAAAAATGCCATGTATCCTGTGAGCTTCACTTCCTTAAGCACATAAATGGTTTCAACCCAAACAGCTCTGAAATAAATAAAAGCTGCAAACAAAGTGACGGGAACAGTCCTGTTACTCTTATTTAGGGAACGGACAGGAGAGACCCCCTCCCCTTCCGTCCCCACTCGTCCATGACTGCATTGATTATTCCTGGCCTAGTCTCTTCTCTCTATCACCCTCTGTCCCTTTCTCCTCTCTCCATCTCCCTCTTCCGCTACCTTTCTCCCTCCTACTCTCTCTCTCTTTCCTCCCACTCACAGCGTTAGCTCATGGAGCATTACTCATATAGCACCAGCTCATACAGCCGCGCTCTCTTCCTTGGCAACTTCAGTGGACTCTTCAGGGTTTCTGTTAGAGTTACCTCCGGACCGCGGGCGAATTCGTCGCCACACAGCCCACACGAATAACCGAGGCAGAGAGACCTTCAAGTTTTCCCCACAAAGCATACATTTCTCTCTCTCTCACACTAGTTCACGCTGTCTGGCTAGTTTTCTTCCTCCCTGTGTTTTTTCACCCCTATTCATCCCCCCTCATCCTATCAAATATTTGTCCTCTTGGATGTGACAAGTTAAATGAGGTTGCCTCAAACCTTCTCCTCATTAGGAGAGAGAGAATCTTTCTTATTACAGGACGTTATCTTATTTGAGCCAGACCCACCGCGTGGGCTCATTAAAAAATTCAATTAAAACTCCCTCACGTTTTTTGGTCCTCGTCTTGAGAACGTGTATAATGGTATTAGTTTCTTGTAACAACGGTTGCCAGGTCGCATAATGGCATTAGCCTGCTGCTGCGAGGGTTGCCAGGTCGACGC
Source organism: Acestrorhynchus altus (assembly GCA_034509495.1). Classification (NCBI taxonomy): domain Eukaryota; kingdom Metazoa; phylum Chordata; class Actinopteri; order Characiformes; family Acestrorhynchidae; genus Acestrorhynchus; species Acestrorhynchus altus. Next base: position 8,666,726 of record CM067508.1, on the reverse strand, counting down.
ATACATTATTCAGGGATGTGGCGCATCAAAGGTGGGAAAAGGCATCATTTCAAGACGCTGGGCAATCGTCGCTCTCACAATAGCACAGGTCCATGTAGTCTACATGGCAACCAATATCCCCAGATAACAGCAAGTTACAGGCCTCTGCTGCTTGATATTTTAGCTGCTGAGTTGAAACTAAAGTGAAGAATAAAAAATGAAACTGCTTGTGCTTTCGGAAGCTGCCAAGCAGGTAAATGAACATATTGTGGAATTAATAATGACTCTCAATTTGTTTCGGAGCTGAAAAATTAATTGAATAATCCAAATCATCTACCATAACAAATTTGCACAGATTTGCATCAGTGGCTCAGTTTCCAACTTGCAACAAACACTGGTTACACTTCATATCACGTGTGTAACAAAGCAGTTTTAGAACACAGGCCAAAAGAGAAAAATTAAATCTACTAAAATCATTTTATTCTCTAGAGAATCATTATTAGATGAAGTTTTAGAGTAAAGTTTGAAGATAGGAAATAAGTTTGTGGACACCCTTCTAATGAATGCATTCATATACTTTCAATGCAATGTTCCATAGTCTAGTAGAAAGCCATCTCTGGACAGTGCAGTGGACTGGCTAATTTGTCCCCAGGTGTGTGTGCGTGTGTGTGTGTGTGTGTGTGTGGTACAATGGACTGCAATTGACTGGCACCCAGGCGAGGGGGTATTCCTGACTTGTGCCCAATAATTTTAGGTAGGCTCTGGACCCACTGCAACCCCATACAGGACATAGAGGATAAGAAGATGGATGGATAAATGGATCTGTGCTGTATCATTTATGCAAAAGAAAGGAAAAGCCCAAAGTCAGTGGGAAACTATATGCCGGAATATGGCTCTTCAGAGGGAAAGTCTTCAACTCTGCACCCTTCATCAAATCCAATCTCTCCACAGAGAGAAGGCCACACTCACTCACACGCCTTTCACTTCAGCAGAAATGCCCTGAAACAGTGTGTAAAATAGTTTTCTTGTAGCACTTACAATGCAGGAGGAAGCAATGTGTGCCTGAATTTCAAAAGACCAATTACAGGCTTCTGGGAGCTGAAGCCATTAGCGGTGACTGACGTACAGAATATCCAACACTAGCTGTGGATATTTTTTTGTTAGATGGTGATTCAAGTGATTGACACAAGCTGTAGACTGGCCATTATAGAGTGCAGCTATGAATTCAGCAGTTATGGGCACAGAGGCAATGAGATGGCATGTATGCTAGTCAGCTGAGAACAGGCTTGCTCAGGGGTTCTCAATCCTGGAGAACCACTGCCCTACTTGTTTAAGAGTTTTCCTGCTATAACACACCCACTCACAGGTAAAAAAAAAAAAACCCCAACAACCATCGCGTGATACACTCACACCAGCACCATACATACCTAACATGAACACTACCACGTCAGTGTCAGTGCTCTGCTGAAAACAGTCCAGTACTCAGTTACTGCATGGTCAACAGCAGTCCTGAGGTCAGAAACTGAGTACTGCTAAATGATGTAGAAACCAGCTGTAACAGGAGTTATTCATCAATTGAATTTGATCAAATTATGCTGACATGAATTTCTAGCCATATTGCTCCACAATAACTGGTTGTTTTATGAATTCATAATGGCGCACCTATTACTCCACAGAGAACCATCTAAAAATGTGTTTTTGCTTCTTCTGATTGCGCTGCAAATATCAGCGTGAGATGGGGCCTAATATGCAAATACTGAAAGTGCTCAGACGTATCCTAATGTGCCCACCACAAGCACGTTTCGACTCTATTAAAGTGAACTTGCATGCTGAATATGCTTATCAGCTAAAAGGAGAAGGTTGCTCAGCATAATTAACTGAAGCAGTTCTACAGGGGTCAAACACTTTTAGTAAAAAAGTCATCTGCAGACCTGCTTTAGGTCATGGCCCTGCAGAAGCTGTTAGGAGCTATCAGCAGGAACCACACGTTACCATGCACAGCCTAGAGCTGCACACACACACACACACACACACACACACACACACACACACACACACACACATATACAAACAAAGCAAAACATCACAAACAATCCACTTGTCTCCTGTGGCTCAGGATGACCCAATACTTTCCTCTGAATTAAAACACAAGGGTCAGGAGACTGGTCGCTTCCTTTTGCACGCTAACCCACATGCTCACACACACACACACGCACACACACAAAGAGGCAATAGTGGAGAAGGTTAAATTCACATAAAACTCTTCCGCTTCCTTCCAGATGATGCAAGCTGTTGAAAAGCCTCTTTTCGGCAAGACCTTAGCTTCACAGGCCCTCTGTGGAAGTGGAGGGGCGGAGTCTAGAGCCCACAGGGTGGTCTATCGTCACCCCACAGGGGGAAATAATTCAGTGCAAATATAGTTTAGGTTCATAAATAACGTGAAAGCCATTATCCATGCAAGTGCGTAACAGAGGAGACGTTCATACAGAGAGTAAAGTAAACAAGATTAGTGCTCCTAGAGGATACAACCTTAACCTCACCCTCATCTGGCACACAAAGAAAAGCACTTTACCCCTCAGACATTCGGCTGGGAATTGATCATCCAGAGTGTTTCTACATATATTAGCAGAACATACTAGGCAATAGCAAGTTTGTTTTATTCCATACTAAAGCTGAAAATGTATATGGAATATTTTTTATATGAAATATAAATCTCTCTAGACTGTGACATCAACTAGTTCTTCCCACTCCAGTGCAACGACATGACTCCATAGTAGTGACAGAGGAGATCTACTGGATGACCTGGTAGAATCTGGTCTATTTATGACATTTTTTAATAATAAACAAATCATTTCCATCTGGCACCTAATTTTAGAAGCATGTGATAAGCATGTTAACCAGTACTAGATGTTTGCATCAATTGCAGTTCATTCATCATTTTGGACCAGATTTTTTGGGCATGATGAGCCCACCAACCCAGCAATTCAGAAACAGGTCAGAGACAAGGCTGGAGAAAAACGGTACAGACAATAAAATGAGAAAAAGGAACTTTAAAAGGAGGGAGAAACTGCAGACAACAATGGAGACAGAACTGGAATTACAGGGCAGCCCAGTCATGCTGGCCAAGAAGAGGCTCCATCAGTGAGCTCCTGATTTATCTCCGGCCTGCTTTCGGCTCCTGATAGGTTCGCTGGTGAGGTTGAGGGATGGGGTCAGATCACGAGGATGTGGAAGCTGTGGCATTCTCGAGCCGGCACAGCAGGATGACACACCTCACCAGATGATCGCCTCTGAAATGGGAAAATCCGATTTGTATGCAAAGGAGCGCAAGAAATGGCCTTAAAAGAGCAGGTTTGTCAGTTTAATAAATGATTCTAGCTGTCAGGGTTTATTAGGAGACGAAAGGGGCAGAATATGTGTGTGTGCACGTGAGTGTGTGAAGACCTGCCTTTTTTTTTTTTTTTTTTTTTTTGCTGAAACTTTGTTTTCGTGTTGTTTCCAATCCTCCACCCCCCAATTCCGCCTTGATCCCCCAGCAGCTCTGCTTACCGATAAAAAAAGAAACAAATGAATTATTCTTGGTCTCCCAGCGTACTGACATACAGCTGCAGAAACACAAACAGGTAACTGCTCTGGGCTTCCTCTGCTCCACAAAGCTCTCTTAGTCTATGATTGGCTTTAGTCTACAATGTTGAGAGATATCAACAGAATTAGAATCAGCGGATAATTACAGAGCATTTACTGTATCTGGTTCGGTTTGCTATAGGATTGGACTACCGTTCAGGTCTCATGCATTATGCATGAAATAATCCATATCTGGCAGGAGCAGCCACATGTGCTTGAACCCAACACCTTTTTATAATGCAATTAGTCGCACCTGAGATGTCACAGTGTTTATGTTTAGCAGCAACAGGGAATGTTTTTCATTTTAGAGTTTGTGTTCATTTATAAATACTGTAAATAAGTGTTGGGTTAGACAGACTTGAACTGGCTCATGGCCTACTGGCCTTCCTTTACAAGTCTTAAGTCAAGCTGGAATCAGAGCTTAGGTATAACTTTTAACTTGAAACGTTTAACAGACATTCTCCTGCTTTAGCTTTCTGGCTCAACAAATAGGGCTACTCTTCTGTAGACACTGGCACAAAGCAAGCCACAGTCAAAAACACTAGCAGAGCCTGCTGAATGCCATCCTGGGGGACGATTGTCATAGAAATTTGTCTGCAGGTGACATTTTTGACAAGTTATTATTGCCTTCTTCCATGTCAAAGCTTTGACTAGTGCTAGAAGGGCTTTCACCAGTGAGAGGTGTACTATATGTACATTTGGGGTCACATAACAAGCCACGATTTGGTATCTTTTACACCATGTTTTGAATATGCTGATGCTAGAAAGGGGTTTTCCAAGAAATGATGAGTATTTTTGAAAGATCAACCTTATTACATATACTTATGAAGATACTAGAGAAGAGAGACATGCTAAAATCCCATGGTCTCAACCTATGGCTTTTTTATGCACCCCTGACCATGACTACAGCCTGCAGGGGAGGTTAATGAGCAGCATATCTTGGAGGGGAACGTCTCCGTAGCTCCTGTAGCACCCTTCACATCAATCTCAGCCACGAACATTAACCATTCCCTGACATTCAGTCAAGCACTCTCCTGCCCACCAGGATGATCCATTAGATGCCTTTCTCGAGTATGGAGAGCAGGAACCCCAGAAGCAGGGGAATCCTCAGCACCTTTTCTCAATCTCCGGCACTTCATTTGTCTTCTTTGGGGCCTCAGGTGCGGGCAGTGTGTCCTGGGGCTGTGATGAGCATGGGCAAGAATTAATAATGGGTGTCCAGAGACAGACAGGGCTTAACCTTGGAGAATGCCAAGCGTCTGGGGAACAGGGCAAGCAATAACGGCAAATCTGCAATTAGATGAGAGCTCAATGTGGACTCTGGCCTTTCAGCATTCACCTGAAGCACAATGGCTCAACTGTCCCTACTGGGGATACAGACTTGTGAGTGATCCTTGTCTCTTTATATTCAAGCAAGAAATTAACATTCAGTGTAAATAAGTGCGCAGACAGCAAAAATTGAACAATATTCGTTATTTTATCAGTGTCCTCTAAAACTGCAGTGCAGATGCTTCTTCGCTGTGATATCTGTTTTGAGAACCATCAACTGATATCCATTTTATATCAAACTACAACTTTAAAACACTGTAGTATCACCTAAAAGAGATATTTTGAACTTAAACCTGCAGCTTTGCAGATGAGGTCCTTAAAAAACTTAAAACGGGTCCTTAAAAAAACTACAGATGGTAATAAAACAATGCTGAGCTCGATCAACTGTTTTCTTATTTTAATAAAGTCTGATAAATGTAGGATACATGAGTAAATTGGGTTGTTGTTTATTATTAAAGTACAGTCATAGTTCATTTAAATCAGTACAAAATAAAATAAATGTAGGATTAACAAACACATTCCTAGATTTTTCAATATTATAAAATTATAAACAATTATATTATCTAAATGCACACAGGTGTGATATTAGAAAAATATCATAAATGTTTCAGAATTACAGAATAGTGCTGGCAAGAAACCGGCACAAAGTGGCGTAAAGGGCTTCGCACACTGCCCTATAAAAAGAGTCTCTGAGGCCTCTTTTGGGTAGTAGATGTAGTTAGTTCGATTGTTGTCTGTAGCTGCTGTGCCGGGTGTTTGTTGATGTAATTTCGTTTTTTGTGGCTGCTGTCATAGTCTGCATGGCGTATGAATTATCGGTTAAAGAATGTAAAAATAGCCCTATATTACATAGTTAGTCAAAGAGCCCTTTTCATTACTATGTCCAGCTCTTTTTGTGTAGAGTTTCCTCAAACACTCACAGGAAGAAATACACAGATTTTCTAAAGGATTGTATCCGGCTCATTCCAAACCAGCTCCGCCATCTTTTTGTCTTATAGGTCTGATTGTGTCCAATCATGAAAGCATAAGGAATTAATTAATAGATAAAGAATCTTCTTTGTAGACAGATGGCCATGCCTCAAATAACAACAGATGTTGTAGGGGGTTTTTCAGCAGTTTACCTGCGGGATTTGCTTTGACATTTACGTCATGGGCCTTTATGTAATTCTGTCGATGAGCGAAAATGTCCTTATTGAACCTTTAATGTCTTTAAGCAGTGGTTATCAGCCTATTGAGGAGCCAAGCACAGGACTAAATTCTATTTGGAATCCTTCAGAATTCAGAGTCTCAGTATCTCTCTCTCTCTCTCTCTCTCTCTCAGCAATGAGTAATTCAATCTGGAGCCTGAAGGAAGGAAATGGATAGGCCTCCTAGTTAATTCCCCTCCAAGCAAGGGTTGGGTATTGTTATGGGGCGAGTAATGCTTTATCTGCGGCTCTGAAGGACCGTAATGAAGGGCCTGCTGGCCGTATAGTGCAGCTCTGACCCTCGTCAAGGCCAGAGCGAGCCTCTCTCTAATAATACAGTGCAGAGGGATCCAGGATAAATGGCAATTATTGAATTAGTCCCAGTGAGTCAGAAGCTGGCACTGAGGGTTAAAGGAGACTAGGAAGCTACGTAATTAAAAAATGCACACACAAACACACACACAAACACACGCGCACACACACACACACACACACACAGTATAAAAGAGCAGTGTGCTCAAGTATAGACAGACTCGTTTGCAATCTCAGAGGTGTGATTTTTTTCAGAAGAAGGGCTATTAATAGAGCTCTTCTGCGAGGAAGATCTTTTTGTATGAATCATTTTTCTGTTGGAGAATGAAGAGCATGTGCATGCGCCCACTCAGTGGAGTTAATCGATTATGTAACTATTGATGATTCACCGTTTAATGTTAGTGATATGTGACATGAACATTTAATACGGCACATAAAACATACAGTATGGTTACATTTATTAAAGAATAATTGTAACAGTGTTTATAAGTTTCATATAATTTGCGGTAAACATGTAAACAAAGTCATTTAGAGTTTGGTGTGAAATACTGAAGAGTTCAATGAGAGCTAAATCTCAGTGCTATTACACCAAATGCTTATACACACTTTGCCTGATGGCACAAAACACTGTTTTACCATAGTTTATTTAGCCATTCAGGATGCAGGGGTACATGCTGAGTATGTTGGAGGCAAAACAGTCCCCAAAGAAAATATATATATTTTTTATGTTTGCCACAGTTCTACCATGATCAGTATTCCATTAAAACCCATAAAGGACCCATATAGGTTCACCGGTTGTTGTGGATAATAACTATAATGGCTATATTTGTACGTTAGCTGTGGATAGCTCCCTGGTTCTAGTCACCACAATGAAAGACAGAGGGTACCTTTTTCTACTGTGGACCATAATAAATATCAAATATCAAAATATCAAGTTACACAAGGCACAACTGTACCTGTACCTGAAGCATCATAAGCTTCTGCACACACAAACCCCACAACCATCCATAATAAAATCAATGCATATAAATAAAAATGACCATCACTGCAGCTCTCTATGGCTTCAGATGGAGTGTTTGCTGCAGCAAGCTTTGTAGACACAGATCAGTCTCAGTGGGAACACTGCCTTGGCTTCACTTTCCCCCAGCGTGTCACAGCCTCTATTTAAAGAGATCCTTCACTGCGGAGCCCAGACGCAGACAGCCCACACTCAATACTGAATCAATCACAGCACTAATTTACCAATTAGGCTCATTAGGCTCTATAAATAAACACATCACTCCACTCCTCTCCACTCTCAGGGGAGACACATTCCAATCTCCATCAAAAAGGAGGGAGCAGGGCCTCTCTATCGATTTAACCCGGACAGGGACACTGTCCCAGACAGACACACAGACAGGTAGACAGACAGCCGGGCCACTGTGTTAGAGGATCGGTAAAGAGATGGTGTTACAGACTCATTTGCTTCGGTCCAGACTGTCCATGCTCCGGCCCCTGAAGCAGGTTGGACGAAATCCCACATCAGTGGATATCACTGCCTACAATGAGTCTGGCTTATTTTAAGGGGAAACACCAGCAGACCCATTGCCCACTGCCCTTAATACCATTGCACTGTGAAACTAAAGTAGATCTGTTTAGCATGAGCAGAATGATGATGGTGCATAATAAAAGACACAGAGTAAATAAGATGGAACAGCAGTCAATAGACCCCCTACCAAGGTTTGCATCAATCGGTGTTCTGAATTTTACAGAATGTATGATTTACACATCAAATCATTTCAATACTTCACAGAAAATGAGGAATTAATCAAAATACAACACCAAACACATTATGCAGTAAATACTTTATAACTTTCAAACTTTATCATTTCTCTTCAGCTGAAAAATGTTATTTCATTTTTTTTAAATTATATATATATTTACATAATGATATACTTTCTCATACAGCATAATAGAAACTTTGAAACTCTAATAACTATAATCTTTGAGAGACTAGCTGATCCAATTCTTCCCCAAAGTTAGAATAACCTTCTCACCATGTCCTTCAGCTCCACCGATCATTAAACACTCATCAAAACATGGTTGCGTATGTCTCTCAGTATGGTGTCAGATACAGCACAACATGCCAGATGTCTTGGAATGGAGTTGTAGAGATTCCTAAAGGTGTCCTGTGATAATTCTTCCTGTACATCTTGAATGTTCTCACTCAGTTCCTGCAGATTTTGCGGTTCGGAGGGAGTGTTACATATTCTTCAAATTTAGCTGGACAAAGTCATATATACTCACTTTATGGGCAGTTATAATCATTTCTGTTTAACGAAATGATTTGGAATATATGAATAACGCATAAATATTTAATAATAAATGTTTTGAGGACATTTAAGCTCATTTTAATTAGCTACTGTAGGAATTTATTATAAAGACATCACAGCAAAAACTCCTAAATAGCAATGGTTTATCAAAATGAACAGCTATGTAAATCAGATTACACACATTTTACATTTCACAATGTTTTACACAATGAAGCCTTACACAATATTGGTATTTTGTTATTGGTATTTACTCAAAAATATTTTGCACAAAAATATTTAAATGTAAAGATATTGATTTTAAACACTATAAAAGAAATCTGAAGCTTTAAACTATTAACTAGTCCTGGACTTTGATATGGTTAACCCTTTTAAAGTCAGTTGCTTTAGATAGAAGTGCGGGCCCCGAGTGGCATAAGGCACTACCACTATGATCCTGGTTGCTGGTTCGAATCCAGGTTCATGCTGCTGAGCATTGGCAGCTGGGGTCCAGAGGGAGAGAAATTGGCTTGCTCTCCATCAGGGGGTCGGTAGATGGTGCTCTTCCCACATCTCACAAGTGCTCTGCTGGTCGACGCAGGCGTCTGCCGTCTATTGCGGCAGGTCCGGGGATCCTGCGTTCTCCTCCAAGCGCGATGGCTGCCCGGCAAAGATACAAATGTCGGCAGTTCGAAAAGAGGAGGTAGGCTATTGTCACATGACTCTGATAAAACATGTGGACGATCTCTCCTAGTTGGCGTCGAGAGCAGGGCATGTAATGTGGGAGGCTACTTGGGGGGTAATTGGCATGTCTAAATCAGTAGGGGTGAAAAATTAGAAAAATGGCAAAAATGATAAAAAAAATATATCAATATTTAAAGTGCTTCATAAATCTGTCTATTTGCAAATGTGTGAGATGTATCTGAGAGAACCCACGAGCGCTAATGTGATACCGAAGTAAGCGTGATAAAAAGCTAAGCAATATGAACAGTTTTTATTTCAGAATTATTCAAATATACAATGAATAGCAGGGATGTTTATGCCTTAATCACCAGCCTGGGCTTTATAATGGCCTTGGTATCACTTTCGTCCCTGGGATCAAAAGAATTTGAATTAGTAACAGCGCTTCATGGAGCAAACCTTCATAATTCGACAAATTATTTACACAACCATTTAAAATTTAAAATCATCCAGCTAAATATATATAAGATGATTGATTAGGTGAACTCCACAAGTGTGGTAAGCTTCAGCAGACTCCTTGAAACCATCTTAAAACCATCTAAAATTTACTCATTCGATTAATGTAAGTGGAAATATGCCACATATACCCGAGATAACTGAAGATGGTACAAAATGACAAATATACTTGCATTTCTTGTCTCCACCACCGACTCCATCCACCACTTTAAAATCTGCTCGTTGGAATACTGAGCAGGTGAACTACATCACGGGATTCGTTGATAAGGATACACGTCCCAATACCTTCAGAATTCAGCCAGAATAAGGACGCTGCCTAGACAAACAGCATATGCTGCTTTCCGAACGGAACAGCCCTCCAGAAATGCTGCTCATGTAGGCAGCTGTCTTCAAAATGGAGTGCACTGGAGGTCTTCTGGACGCGTCCCTTTTTACGGCTCCAAAACCGTTACATGATCTGAACTGTGATTTGTTTTATTTTTACAGTATATTCATGAAATAACTACCAAATACTTTTAGAACTGACACAAACTCCTGTTGTGTCAATACGGCACTAATAACGCAATGCATCTTGAAGCAAGGTTACAGATTTGTCCTACCCAAGATTGTCCAACCTAGAAACACTTTGCTACGAAAGTGTGCAGCTGTGGGTGAAACATGGGTAGATCAATTGAGAGCTGAGCTGTTAATGCCTTCGTACTTTGTGGATCTCCTGAAAAAAAAAAAAGAGTGTTCTACATCTAGAAGACGTTCTACATCTAATGAGCATTTATCAGAGATCTAACCAGATTGAAATACGGAAATTTAGCTGTCTTGTTTCAGCAAATTGCTGGCCACATATTAAAGGTTTACATAATCTTCGGGTCCTATGAATTTTTCATGAGGCACCAGCCCCCTCAGGCCTGTAATGAACACACTCTAATGAATTGGGAATTAGATTGAAAAAAGGATTTTCGGGTCAGCTCTCTCGGCGGACCACGGCAGATTACGGAGCGCTCCCGGATGATGGGCTTTCGAAAAGCCTGGGAAGTCACGTGAGTGCGACAATCTGTTTCAAACATTTAAGTTAACATTTCAGGCCTGCTTTTATTATTAATGCCCAAAGAAAAGCTCAGTAGTGATAGGGGCCTTCGCTCACTTCTCTCAGAGTGTATAAGAGCGAGAGAGAGAGCGAGAGAGAGAGAGAGAGAGAGAGAGAGAGAGAGAGAGCGAGAGAGAGAGAGCGAGAGAGAGAGTGAGAGAGAGAGATCCTCCAGGCTGCTGCAGGTTGAGAGAGTGCTCCATCAGTGCTAGAGGTACCTGTCATCTCCTGAGAAAACATTTCAGTCAACGAGCAGTCAGATGTCACCTGAAACGCGCTCACTTTTCACAGCTACATTCGACATCGCCCGCGATCAAATCCCCTTGGAGCCCTGCTCTCGCACTCACACAGCAGAAAGAGGAGCCAGAAATAGGTTATTTGTGTCTGCAAAAAAAAAGAGAAAGAAACTTTTGCTCACATGCAGCGACCAAAAGCAGAGTGGGAGTGCCGCGTTAGTGCGGGAAAAGTAACCTTCAACTTTCTCTGCACACTTCCTATTAGAACAGCTCCCACCTGCCCAGTGCTTCCTGACAAACGGCAGCTTCTGGAGTTCAGCGTTCAAATGGTGTGATCAGTCTGAGGTTCTGTTTGGAACATAGTGGGGACCTATTTGAATAAGCGTGATGGACCTCCGCTATGCTTCACTTTGACATTACCAGAAAGGTTTTATAAGACATATAGACTATATGTCCAAATGTTTGTGGATATATTTTCTAATGAAGGCATTCAGCAACTTGAAGTTGCACCCATTGCTGACACAGATGCGCAAATGCACACATAGCTTGTCTAATCTCTGTATAAGATCCGCCAATAGAATAAGACTCTCCATAGCAGAAACACTTTAACCTATTGGCATAATGCCAGATGGTATAAAGACCACCAGTACTGTGAGCAAGTGTCCCAATACCTTTGTCCATATGGTGTGTCTTTGGCTGATGGTGGCAGTGTGAGCCATCATGCATCATTTGGAAGTTGCAGGTTCAATTCTTCATGATGCCACAGCCATCAGAACCAGGGGTCCCAGAGAGCACTACGGCCATCCCCCTCATAAAACTAATTCAGACAAAATTAGAAACAGGTAGGTGTTTCTAATAAAATGGCCAGCGAGTGAAAGTACGAGATTGGTGTTTCTAATAAAGTGGACAATGAGAGTGTACACTTTTACACTGAATATGTAATATGTAATACTGAATATATACAAATGAATATTTCACAGAATTACATTTCACTGAAAAAGGAACACAGATAGTTGAAAGCAGTTGTCCATTTGCATCTAAGGATAACTGGGCCACGGCCAAACTGTGGATGGCTCTAACATGTCCATGAGAAACACTGTCTATTCATGCAAACTTCATGAGCTCCCTGCCACTAAGAAACTCCATCAGCTCTCTCTTCCTAAAAGCACTGCAGCCTGCTCTGCCTTTAAATAGAGGATGAGGCCATTGAGGCAGAGTGGAGAGATCTGAAATCAGTGCTGAGGGCTGCGGTATATGGGACAGATTTTATAAACACAGATCAAGTCTAGGCCTGTCCCACAAATGTGCCTTCAGTAGAGAATTGTTTTACTGACGTGATGTGACCCACTGAACACTACAAACATCATTGTAATATTTATCTTAAACATACTGTTAGCTTTCAGAAAAATCTCCTTCAGTATAATAAGAATGATATGAATCATGATGGTGTAGACTGCTCTTGTGTAATGGTGTGTATACTCCGAGGAGGAGGAGGCGGAGCTACAGTCTCTCATTAGGGTGAATATTAATAACGCTCTAAATGTAGGTATTGTGATATAAACTGAGGCGGAGCTACAGTCTCTCTTTAGGGTGAATATTAATAACTCTAAATGTAGGTATTGTGATATAAACTGAGGAGGAGCTACAGTCTCTCATTAGGGTGAATATTAATAACACTCTAAATGTAGGTATTGTGATATAAACTGAGGAGGAGCTACAGTCTCTCATTAGGGTGAATATTAATAACTCTAAATGTAGGTATTGTGATATAAATGGAGGCGGAGCTACAGTCTCTCATTAGGGTGAATATTAATAACATTCTAAATGTAGGTATTGTGATATAAACTGAGGAGGAGCTACAGTCTCTCAATAGGGTGAATATTAATAACACTGTAAATGTAGGTATTGTGATATAAATGGAGGCGGAGCTACAGTCTCTCATTAGGGTGAATATTAATAACATTCTAAATGTAGGTATTGTGATATAAACTGAGGCGGAAGAAACCTTGGGAGGAACCAAGGCTCAAAAGCGGAACCCATCCTCCTCTGTTTGACACCAGATGGCACAGACATTAAAACAATAAAGAAACTAATAATATAATAATGAAAAACTATAGCTAAAGTGTGAGCAGACAGTGTAGAGTGAACTTTATTTTTGGGATAATGTGAGCGTGCAAGAGACAGCTCAGTATTAATATGAAAGTCCAGGTTTAACGATCATAAGCTGGCAATGCAGTCTCTAATGTGGTGTGAGTGAACCAATGCAAGGATCCCAAACGAGGACAGCATCACACAGGACAGCAGGGTTGTAATTGGCTCAGTATTTCATGACATTCATCCAAAATGATGATGAATACTGTGGAAAGACGAGGAGAGAGAGGTGAGTAAGGGAAGGGATACAAAGATTGAATAAATGAGAAGAGAGGGGGAGAAAACGAGAGAGAGAGACCTAGAAAGAGAGAGGTGAAGGGAGAGATAAAAGAGACATGGAGAGAAAAAGTGAAAGAGAGCACGCGAGAGAGAGTCTTGCAGAACGAGATGACAGAGTGAGACTTGCAGAAAGGGTTGAGAGAATAAGTGAGAGAGAAGCATTGTGAGAAAGGAGAGATGCAGAAAAGATGAGAGAGAGACATGGGGGGGGGAGTCATGCATAAAGAGATGAGAGAGATACATGGGGCGAACGGGAGATATGTAGAAAGATGGGGAGAGAGAGAGATTGTAATCAGTCCTGTATGTCATGTGACTCTATATTTCTGTAGGGTTGAAGACGTGCTGGATTGTCTCAGGCGGTGTCAGTTTTGACTTTCTGGCTGACCGGGCGATGGAGATATTCAGGGAAATGTCAGGGCTGATGCTGGAGCAGTGGGTGGAGAGAGAGAGATGGTAATAAGGCTGCGACTGAAAGTTATATAGAGGCCGACGCCACACTCTCAAGAATTAAATCCTGCCAGTGGTTCACAATGGAGATTAGACTGTCATATTCTGAATGTCACATTAACTGACTTTGGGAGATTTAAGTCTGCATCCGTTCTCTCTGCGTGGGATTCATAACTGACGTCCATAGAGCAACTGAATAAGGATAAAAGTGAGACTTAATATTGTAATGGCAAAGGTGGTGGTAGTGGTGGTGGTGGTGGTGGTTGGGGGGGTGGTGGTGAGAGGGTTACGCATTAGCTTAAGACGAGAAATTGATGACTGGAAGAAGAAATAATTCATACTGGTAAACATGAACTAATGGAAGCCTTGCCAAATAGGACAAGAACATCAGAGCTAGTGCTGCTCATTAGCTCACTCCACACAGTAAAAGTGGGCCATTCACTGAGAGACATGAGAACATAGCACAAAGGTACTGATTACCTCAGTTCTCAAAGACCCGAGCTCTTACGTAGTGTAGAACAACAACAGCTTGTGTCAATATTCGCAAGATAATCTCATATGTTTCATGAAGCGCATTATGAGTCTAGATAAGGACACCACACACTCTCAGTTTTACTGTATTTAATATTCTGCCAAACATCAAAGTCTTTCATAGGACTGATACAGTATGCAGTGTTCAGAAACATCTGCTTTATGAATAACATAACATTCACATCATTTGCTATGCCATTGCTGAGGGCAGACAGGGTGTTTCTAGGTGGTTGCTATGATATTCAAAGTGGTTGTTCCACTCTTGGTCAAAAGTTTTAGAACAGTGCTCCACTGGCTGTGCTATATGTTCCAGAGAAGCCTGTTTTTTTATGGACTTTATGGAAAATGGTCTTCTGGTGCTGTGGTGGATTTGGCTGTGTCACATGGTAAAGTATATTTGAATGGTCCAGGGCTTTTGTCCGTATAAGGAGAGTTCATGCATAAGGCTTTGGACTGCTGACAAAACCATTGTTTGGTCTAACATTACTTATTTTTTAAAAGAATGTTTATACTTTTTTAGAAAATTGTTTCTTAAAAATGACAAAAATGTAGCAGACACACAGCCATAGCCTCACATTTCAATAGAGCATGACTTTATGCAAAAATAATGTCCGCATGCAAGCAAATTTGAGGAAAAAGTTTCAGGATAGCGTTGGGATTATTTCATGTTATGTGACGTCTGCTCAGAAGAGGGGCTCGTCTTAAACAGTGTTAATGAGGCCTATGACCAGCATGCTTTTTGGAAGAGGATCATTGTTATTATGGTGATATTCATTGTGACAGTTACTATATCTACTGCTCTGACTACTATATTCATATCGGTTATCACATCAACTTGACCTGCAAGTTGGCCAAAAGAGCCTTTATAACAACTGGTGCCTTTTAGGGAAAAAAACCTTTTAAAATGATTCTGTAGGCTTGTGTCATTTGCTACGAAAGAGTTCAGTCTGCAGGCTTCTCTCAAGTAGTCTTAAAAATGGTTTCCTACTGGAAAGTGTTCTTTTGAAACCTGTTCGGGTTACTTACAGACCTTATTTCGTCCGAACACTGGGTTTTGTTCAGATCTGGGTAATTTGACATCAAGCTGAGACTGGTTTTATCATGCCAGTGTGAAGGCCGAACAGTTCAGGACAGTGGGTCCACAGCCATTGTAAAGATATTAAAAGGTATAGCCTGTCTTTAGCGAGAGAGGTAGCATTAAACCCATTCCATCTCAATTCGGATGATAATTCCACCTGACAAGTTTTAGAAAAGCTGGCTGGAGGAGGAGAGGCTGTCAGAGCAAATCCATTTCTGGACCTGCTGGAATTATAATTCTCACTTCCATCAGATTGTGACAGGGATTCAGGACCGAAATGAAAAAGAAGCTTGGGACACTTTGGGTCTTTTAAGACATTACCTTACATTACCTTCATTCACAAAATGTCAAGAAATAATTTGGGCTACCAAATTAATGGTGGTGAGAGAAATTGCCCCACAGCTCTTTGAAAGGAAGGTATATCACACCACTTTACTGATTCAGACCTTGGTGGATGTTAAGGGGTTTTTGGTCGGTTGAAAATGAACATGAAAAATCTCCTCCTGTTTTTTACGTTTGTGTGGTTTGATTAAAAACTGAAGCTTATTTTGCCCTTCTGAAATAAAGTGAAGTGAGTCGGATGCATTGAATAAGCAATGTCTTCATCTGGGTAGAGTCATTGAGCCACGTAGGATAGAATATTACCTTTATTGGTGTTTTTTGTTTTTTAATCATTATTTAAAAACCTGCAAGTGTTCAAATGTTGTTGCTTAATAACTAAAATACAACCAGGTTACTGTACAAACTGTCTACAGAAGTTGTTTTTAATCAGAATCACAATAGAGGTGCACCTGTCTACGGTATGAAAGGCATTCTCACCGGGAGCCGCAGTGATGTTTTGTTACTGACGTCCCCTCAAGGCAAATGACGGTTTAATAAGCTTTTTTTAAAGCAAATACTCAGTTTACACTTGAATGAATAACTCTTTACACCTTTACTCAAGCAACACTCACCGGTGAGACGCAGCAGCAGATTGCACACAGCATTCTCTCAACCAGAAACAACCGTCCACATGGAGTATAGGCTGAACTGGGGTTCAGCCAGGACAGAGCCAATTCATATCTTGAATATATATGAATATATGAATATATGAATATATATATATATATATATATATTTCTTGAATATACATATATTGTTTAAAATGGTTGCTTGTATTCATAAATTAATTCACTAATTTAAACTATCATATTTTTTCACTGTCATATTTTATTATTCTTTCACATATTCTTTCAAGTGATAAATGCCAGGCCTTTTAGGTAGTATGGCTTATGGCTCATAAACAAAAAAAAAATCAGACCCTCCAATTAGAATATTTATTACTGAAAAAAGTACTAATCAAACATGCAAAAAATGATATTCTAATATTTTGAGATGCAACTACCAATGTCCTACCAATTCATCTGTTGACCATGTTTTTTAAACTCACAAAGACAGAAGGAGAACTTAGAAACTCCCCCCAGATGGGGACTACAACCCAAGACCAGAACCAGAACCAGAGAGAGCGACTGTGCTGCCCAGTAATGGGTGCCTTCCTCTCTCCCTCGGAAAAATATACAGCGATGTTTACATTTCAAACACGGAAAAGAATGTTCTTCCCCACACAGACATTAAAAAAACATCTTCTGGATTTCTACAAAAGTTAATAACAGGAATCTGTCAGAGGAACGAGTTCATCATGGTCTTTCTACAGTATGCAGTGAGCGCTGAGCTTATAGTACGAAGCAAACAAGCATATGAGCTGCAGAACGGTGTCTGTTTGCATTTTCATTTTTGTTTTCTGGAGTTATTATCAAAAAGTTTCTCTACTCTGTGAAAACAGTTCAACATTTCAGGGTCACCTTTTGTTCATAGTTGGTTTTCGATGCTTCTGGCTCATCTTTTGTTGGCGAACTCCCTTGACTCTGGACAAGCACAGCGTGTTTCTTCGTTCATGTTTGGTGGTGGAGCGTAATCAGCTCGGCCAAGCTGGTTGAATAGTTATGTAGAAATGTACACAGACCCTAATTAGCAGCTACTGTTACTAACATGTCCACCATCAAACTAACATAACACAGTACACAAGTATTATATCACACATGTGGGGTCCAGTGTCCCCTAAATAACTATGTATATGCAGTGACCAGAGGAGGAGGGGTCCCCTCTTGTGAGCCTGGTTCCTCCAGCTCTTTCTTGCCACTGTCCCTCTTTGGCTGACCAGGGTGTTTATGTCTTCATTCTTTGTTCATGTGTTGTCCACTTTGATTTTTTTGATTTCTGTAAAAAGCTGCTCTGTGACATCAGCTTTAAAAACTACTTCAAATTTTGATTTGATTTGACTAGTTTGATCAAGCTGATCAAGCTTGGTGGTCAAGCTTTGTCATACTGGTTTATTAGACTGGTCAGCTTGACTTGACTGCTCAGTAACATGTGAACATGCATAGAAATAGTACAGTAGCCTTATTAATTTTCTATAGTGTTTCACCAGCTCAGTAGGGAACAGATCCAGTAGCTATCTCTACTGAGTCCATCCATCATATCACACAGTGAGCTGTGAGCCTTGACCTTCCAGTAACAAGCAAACACACTTATTACCATTAGTATGATAACATTACTCGCTTTCATTAGTGTTTCATGGAGTCATTAGTGTAAAATCCCACTAATTGTATCTATAACAATGTCTGGGAGGGTTGTGTGTTCGAGGGAGGGAGACACACATTACATGCTGTATAATGACACAGTCGTGGATGCTGGTCTGACAAAAATAAAATGCATATTGACCGCTATGGACATATAATAAAACAATAAAATGAAACAAGCTTGTTCGGCTCTGTGCCTTTATCTGCTGTAAAGGTCAGCTCATTACACACTTCAGTAGTGTCCAGCAGCTGGTATCAAAGCCCTGGTTCAGTCGAAAGGTTGTGCAAAATACAGGGACAAAATCTACTCTGTATTTTACTGCTTAACTAATAAAGAACACTCCAAGTCTAGAGGTATGAATCTTCTGCAGCCCCACTTTTCTAAATCTGTATTTATCGCAGGTACAAATAGAACAATCCTCAGCTGATTGATATCGATTTCTGTTCTGATACGAAGGCTGACTAAACAAATGCTGGCTGTAGGAGAGGGCAGTAACTCAGTGGGCTATAATGCAAATGTATACACCTCAGAGGGATTAGGCAGGGGAAAGAAGAGACTCAGCAGTGTTCTTTCTCACCCCCTCCCCTCTCTCTCTCTCACATTAACACACACACACACACACACAAAATGAAGAAAAAGGAACTCCAGTTGCATATTATAAATCATCATATACTCTATTACTGTGCTTGTAGTTGTTGAAAGCTGACACAATGTAAAACTAATGAGCGGTGAAGACTTACTGACAGTAGAGTTCTTTTTAATTTATAGGAAATTGAGCGCATAAACTCGCAGCATGCTTTCATGCCATAGTCTTTTATTCCACACGTTTTTGAGTCCGTTCTTCTGGGTGTTTTGACATCAGCAGTCAGGCAAAGGTTCTGGTTAGGCTGAGGGTGCCCAGAGTGCCTTACGGAGATAAACCGCATGGCTAAATGGTTTTCAGACACCCCTTCTTATGAATGCATTCAGCTACTTTAAGTTGCACCCATTGCTGTGCGGTGGAGCAGTGGAACTGTGTTCTCTGGAATGACGGTGCTCCATCCAACGATGGATGATTTAGAGATTTGAGGAGGAGGTGGCGTGGAAACCACTGAGCAGATAGCCTTCCCTGGACAGTAGAGACAGTTACCCCAACAAAAGCAGGAATAACTCTTAATACCCTTGATTTCAGAAGAAACCATGCATGACTGGGTGTCCCAATACTTTTGTCCATATAGTATGCCATAACATCTTGGAGATCTTACAGTAGAGCCGTAACAGTTCATTTCGTAATAAGCCTGGATTTACATTCTAGCAGGCCTACGGGATTCAGACTGTTCACCCATAGGTCAGGCTCAGCACCCTTATTCAGAACTGCCAGATGCTGCCATGCTAATGCACCACTCAGAAAGTGAAAGCCAAGCAGAAGAGATTAGTCACAGAATTCACAGGAACAGACAAGGCATAGCACGTCTGCAGTATCAGAGGCCCCTCTTTAACATCTAACGGCTTGATATGCGCTGGATTAAATGCATGGATTAAAATACAATATCAGGAGTGGCCATGCTGGGTGTTTATCCCACTCTGCTGCTATACATGACAAAATGAGTGACGTGCCTCTTTAAGTGCTGCCTCTGCTGAGAAGGCAGTGGCTGAGCGATAAGGGTGAGATGGTTATCTGCTCCTTGTACAGAGTGCACTCAGCAGATACAGACTTCAGAGAGTGAGAGGTGGCATAGGGAAGAGATAGTGACACTCGCTAATCCCATACCTGATGTGAGCAAGTCTGCAGTCTCTACTGTAGCCTGGACGGATCCTATTACCTTCTGCTCAGTAACCCGAACCCCATACAGCCTGCTAAATAAAGGATTCCTAAAAGATGAAGGCCAAAGATGGTGGACTCCAAGGACTGATGAAGATGAAGGACGTAGCTGTGTTACACAAGGGATACTTTGGAATACATTATGTTTCTAGTGTACATTAATGGTAGTCTAACTTAAAAATGGACATATACAAGATGCACTATTTGGTGAACATCATATCCATGTATTCTTCTTGGATATCTCATTCAAAAGGCCTGAACATTATTAAGGAGCTCTAGATTCAAGGTCTGGAACTGAAGAGCCCTGGACAGTATGCTTTTATTTAGGCAGAAAAGCATTAGTCTTGGCTCACAGTTAACATTCCAATTTATCCCAAAGGTCAAGGCAGTGTTCCCTGGAAAACATCATTGCACCTAATACACTCAACACTAGCACACACTAGCTTGTCAATATGTGGATCTGGCCAACAGCACTCCCCTGGTCAGAAACTGACCAATGATTAATGTGATAGAGAATGAATGATATAGTAGGCTTACGTTTGTAGTTGTAAACCTAACTGTACACCGGTCAACCATAACATTAACACCACAGCCTGGTGATGTGAATAAGGAAGAGTAAGAATCTGTGATACATTAGCGTCAGTGACAAAACATTCGTGGTCAGTACTTACCATGGCAAGGTCATAGGTGCCCAAGGCTCTTTGATGCATATGGAAACCCCACCTCCCATTTTACAGGACTTACAGTGTCTGCTGCTAACATCTTACCAGATACAACAGGATGCCTTCAAAGTCCATGAATGGAATGGACAGACCTGGGACCCACACAATATTGGGCAGGTGGAGTTATTGTTATGGATGATGGATAGAGGAGCTGTAAGATCCATAAAGCCTCCATAAAACCTAATGTCAACAGTGAGTGGAAACACAAGGCAGTGGTATACGACAGAGTATACGACATTTGTATGTAGTGTCATAGAAATGTGAAGGTCATTAGCTGCAGTAGTTCCAAACCTCCTACAAGTCAGATCCCTCAGGATAATGCAGAGAACATCCAATCCTCTCCGTGCTCAACAGAAGTGTGAGTGTAGTGCATTTGAGCCCTGTGAAATAGGTGACCTCTTGTTCTTCATTCAAATGAGTCGACTTAGAATTTAATTGAGCCCATTCATGTCAGTGAATAAGTTATCTAACGCGTCCTTTTGATGACACACCTCTACGTTTCTCTACAGCAAAGCAGAGCTCCTTTCACTATCAGCATTATATTATTCTGTCAGGCTCACCCCGAGCTCAATAGAACAGCAGAGCTCTCTTTTTTCAGTCTTTTCTTTCTTTTGTTTCTCCCGTTTTTTTTAATGTACTGAGACGCTTTTCTGCGGACTTCAGAGAGCCACGGCTCTGTGATGGGAGTAAAACTATCTGTCTTCCCTTGTGCTGGAGCGTGTTGAAAAGTTGACACTTCAGAGAAGAATTGATGGGCTAAGTGAAGTGCGCCGCAGCATCCGAGGATCCCATAGACGACGTGAATCCAATGTTTTAGCATTTGCTGTTGTCAAGTCTGCCATTCTCATTGGCGTAATTGCTACCCAGTTGACAAGTCATGTGTGCTAATTAGTGGATGGTGATAAAAAAAAAAAGGGCCTCGAGGGTACTGTACATTTTTTTTTCTTCAGGTTTAGATGGAAGATTAGACACTGGCAGCTTGGCAAAATAAATAAATAATTAAAGAAAAGGAAGAGAAAAAAAAAATCTGCTTGAATGGGATAATGCTCCAGTAGCACAAGGGCACAGCATTGCATAGTTTAGCATTTTTCCTCTGCTCTCTACTCTGAACACACACACCCATGACTCAGCTCAAAGGCTTAACAATTATCTGATGAGCTGGAACAATTAAAGGTCCCTAGCTTGGGTTCTTGAGTTTGAGCCAAGATAGCAAGACTGAGGAAACACGTTGAGAAGTCAATGCATTTGGAACTACCAGTGCATTCAAATGAACAGAAAAACCCCAAACAAGTGGAGAAAGTTAACGAGTGCAGATGTTTCCGACAAAATGAAGCAATTAAAATCTTATCACGATAAAACCACAGAGCAGGCCCAGCTGACAATTTAGGGAATGTGTTGTTATTCTGTATTTGTTGTTTTGTGATGAGCATGTTTAATTATGAGTGCTACCTTTATGCCAGGTTCACACTACATTTTAGACCCAATTGTCCAATCATGGACAGGTTTTTTTAGATTACTAACAAGAAGGGGTCGTTGGCATATCAGTGGCAAAACAGCAGTTGGCAAACAGACATTGGCTCAGTCACTATGTGTGAACTACTGAAAGATGCAATTCAAGAGCCTGCCGAGTGATCGCAGATGCCTTGCAAACCCCGACAAATATCTACCATGTTTGATATTTGGACTCATCAGTGAATCTAAATCCCGTAGTCTGAAAAGTGCTGTTAGTGGAAGTTGGTGCAGCGACAATCTACAGCCAATAAGAGTGCAAGAGATGGTGTGAGGAGAAAGTAGAGTTATGCCACATTTACAGTTTGCACATTTTAGTGCCGTCGTAGTTCGAAACACACCTGATTCAAGACTCATTAACAATCTGTTTTGGAAGAAAAAAAGTGTTTCTTGCCTAAAATCACATCCGTTCTCACAGATTTTTGCAACAAACATATTTTTAAGCAGCAGACAGGCTGTTCACAGGTTCCTCCAACTGAAATAAATTGGAATTCATTACTCTGTGTTGCGGATCAATCATGTAGTGTGCAAGCCACGATGATTCAAAGATTCCCAATTTCAAGAGAAAAGATTGTGTAGTGTGAAGAGTAGAATGATCTGATGACCCTGAAAATGTAATTGTCTAATGAACTAAGTATGTTCCCGTCCAACCCAGTGGCTGATTTAAGCATAGTTTAATAGATATTGGCCACTTTAAACTTGATCCAGTTCTGATCTTTTGTTTTTCCTGCTGAGTTCTAGGAGAACATATTCTGGATCCTCTGGGTAATGGACATTTTTCACAGCCTGCATCAGTGCAGAACATTCTCAGAAGGTAACAAAACAATGTGGTCTGCAATGTGGAACTGTTGTACAGTGAAACGTAAAAGCATAATATCTGTGGTTCTAGCATTTGATCTCAACCGTTTTCCTGCTGCTGTTTTTGTCCATGATGCAAAAATCATGTGGGGAAATACACTCCCTATTAGAAACATTAACCAATTTGAAACACCCCTGTAAGTATACATTTTGGTTGACGGGACTTTTGGCACCTTTTTACACTACGTTAATGTACATTAAGGTACATTATAAATCAAAATGTTTGTGATGCACCCACTGCAACACTGACACAGTTATATATCCTTCATTTTTGAAGAATGAATAAGGATTTGTCCCATATTGTATACCTCTGGGATGTATGGCATGGTCAGTGTGGATGTTTTTGTTTCACAAGCAGTGGCTTCTGTAATCATCAAGGTTGATGTAAACACAATAGCCACTGGACACTGACCAGATGTGGCTCGTGTCCCCATACCACAGCCCTCCTGCCAATGCTAACAAAAACCAGGGTTCCGCCATCTGCTTCAGAAGCATCAATCAATATTTATCCAACCAGAGCTCAGTGGCCACGTGGCATAACTCAGTGGACGTAAGGGTTCTGGGGGTAATGGAGCACCCCCCTCTTGGAGCACAGTTTATATAATGAAATATTAATTCTGATTTGTTTTAAAAGAACAATAGTGAACAATAATTAGCGTGGTATGACAATGGTGTTCAGACCTTTTTGTGTCCATTTCTAACATCTGATCTTGATTCATTTGACACTGATCGTCGGAGGTAAAATGATGGCACGGATTCAGTACCTTGGAGAGCGCACAACAAACTGCATAACAGCCTGTGTGGCACAAAAAACAACTGCATATGTGATTTTCTCAATGTACAAAAAGCTTGACAGTTGTTATATTATTTAACTGGCTCCCTACATAGGGACTTCAAAATACAAGCATCAACACTGAATAATGCATTTAAAAAGGAAAACTAAGTTTTATGAGCAACTTATGTCCGTATTCACAAGATGATGCAAGATGTTATAAAATAAATGACCCTGACACTGTTCGTGTATAATGTTATTATGAAGCTTCAGAGCCAAATATCTAGTTGAGAGCACTGTATCAGTTCCCAGGTATATTGTAATGTCCATAAAATAAGGTGGTTATTTATTTAGAATTTATACCCCTGGTTGTCTCCCACAAATTTGGAAGTGCCAATTCCCCAACCCCTTTATCATCACTCTCACATCATCACATATGATGTTTCCAACACTAGGGAGGAGAACATGAGCACGTGCTTCCTCCAATACATATGATGTCAACCACCACCCCTTTTCAAACTGACGCCATTTGCATCCTTGCACAAGTTCAGAGCAAAGCGCTGGGTCCACAGCTCTGATACCATGGCTAACAGACGCCTGTGCTGACCAGCATCACTTTGAGTGTGATGCGGGGAGAGTGCCATCTACCCATCCAGAGAGGGAGAGCAGGCCAATTGCACTCTCTCACTACCTCTGGCTGCCAATGGCAAGCAGCATGACCCAGGATTTGAACCAGCGATCCTCAGATCATATTAAAAATGCTTTAGACTGCTGAGCCACTCAAAGCCAACATGGTTATTTTTAAGCATAATTTTCTGTATTGCTTTAATTCAAGGGTATATTTCATGTAAAGGATATAAGGTGTTCTTGAGTAGCCCTCTGAGAAGTTCCATTAATTGGAAATGATGCTTCATAACAGTGTTATAAATGCCCAGGTCAGCTTTCATACACCGCCTACAAATACTGCATTGGTGTTTTATAAACTTGCTGTAGCCTAAATGATTTTCTGAATGTAGCTCTGTTTCTGCAAGTGTTATCTTCACAGTGGTGTTCTGTGTTTGGGCTTAAGTTATACCTAGGATATGTGAAATGTTCCTATAAAATTTTAACAAACATAGAAATTAAAGACTGAATGACATACTTTAACAGTATGCAAGTAGCCAGTAATGCTAAAAAGTATAACCTTCTGTACAGCAGCTTTACCAATTTACATGAAAAGCAGTAAAGCACACAAATTCTGCAGCTGCAGCTATTTTGAACCTATAAACACACCCATATTATAATAGGGAGTCTATAAACTGCTGTTAGTCTATATGGATAAAAGGTATCGGGACCCCTTTTCATTCATTCATTCATTCATTCATTCATCTTCTGAAATCAAGGGTAGTAAGAGTGTTTTTTGTGAGTGTAACTGTCTCTACTGTCCAGAGAAGGAAATCTAATAGATTTTGGAGCATTGCTGTGAGGATTTGACTGTAAGCAGCTAGAGCGTTAATGAGGACAGGAAGTTGGATGATCACCACCCCACTTCATCCCCGACTCCCCAACTCATCCCAAAAAAATGGATGGAGCACCATCATTCCAGAGAACACAGAGGACACCCAGAGCTCAATGCAGGGGGTCTTTATACCCCTTTATATTCCACGCCTGGCATTAGGTATATTAGGTTTGTTCATCTGCTCCAGAGAGTCATATTCTATTGGCAGCACTCCTCTACAAGGACTAGACAAGTTGTGTGTATTTGCACATCTGTGCACTCTGTAGGTGAACGCATTCATTATACGTGTCCACAAAGATTTGGACATATAATGTACTTTCCATTCAATTACACTGGTTTAATTACATGTCAGTTTTTGCAGTAGGCTCTTTAAAATTAATTCAAGCAGGTTGAGACATGACAAGTGACCAGTCGTTAGTGTCTCAGTTCATGCAGACACTAGATGCACAAAAAACACACTTTTTTTGGCAACTAAAAATATGTGTGAACTTTATTTAAGTATTTTCATGGTGTTTTTCTGACTAGCTCATCTGCACACTTGCATTGGTCTATACCATACTAGTTACCACCACTGACATTAGCTCATTTCATGCACAGACGCTCTTTATATAATGTTTCTAGTTCACGCATAATTATCATATTTCACAATATTGTAACATTATGTATGCTCATACACCTACATATGTGGATGCATTGAAAACTGACAACGTGACACAAATGGTATGTCATCCACATGGAGTTAACTACTTTAGAAGTGCGGATTTGGGTGCAGGGTCTTTAAAGCAAACCTAGTCAAATGTATTACCTCATTTGTGCCAGTTGAGCAAAATCTCATGGTTCTAAATGTTAGTGTGGATTGTGAGCCCACGCAACAGAGCTTAGTTCCTGACCCCCCCCCACCCGCTGTTATAAAACACACACGTCTTCTCTGCAACTTCACAGCTGAATACTAATGGGGGGAAAATGCAACATGTTTGAGAGCAAGTTCTGTGTTTTCGCAGCTAATCCACTCATCTAGTTCAGACCGATTGAGTCACAGAGGCCCCAAATCACAGCCTACTGAGAACGTGGGAGATGCAATATGGCCAGCTCCGTCTGGAGGCCTCAAGGAGACTCAAGCGGCTTACACAGCCAATATTTTTAAGAAAACCCAGGAGAGCGCCCCCCGCAAATGTCACTGAGCAGCCCCAACAAACTCTGGAGTTCTGACCTCTGTAGCAAATTCCTCCTGGCTGAAAACTTCTTTTGAATCTTTAAAGTCGCGTTTTCTGCAGCACTACACAGTGTGAAACTGGGTTCAGTGTGTTCTTTCAGAGTTTCTCCAAGTCCACTCCAGCATGCTTCAGATATACAGCTTCATTCATTTGTTTGTTCCATTTTTACATGTTTCACTGAGATAAAATGATGTAAATGTATCCATTCTGTTTCCACAAATTAACACTCAACATATGGTTGGGTGCAAGTGATTGCCATATTAGAGTGAAAGGATAGGTTTACTGGGGAAAACTGTACAAATGAAAGGAGGCTCTAGTTCCCGAGCCACGATACATGATGAGATATGGTTGGGTATGGAGGTATAAAGGTTCTGTATGGCATCCTGCAGCACATTAACCCACAGATGTTGCAGCTGGGCCTGTAGATCCTGCACACTCATAGGTTGCTGAAGCTGCCGTCCCACTACTTACAAATAACCATTTTCACTTAAATAATGTGGACAAATACAAAATACAAAAATACAAAAGCATCATTTTATAACCTAGATAAAGGCAGCTAATTGTATCAGTCACATGCTTACAAGTTCAGATACAAACACTGATTGGTCAAAATTGAACGCTGGTGCATAACGTTTGGTTTTCAGTTCACTTAATAGTAAAACATCTCATCATATTTTACAGAAGTTTACAGATTCTTGTCACTCGTGACTCACCGCTGCTGCCTGAACAAAGGTGTTTAACTGACTCCAATCCAATCAGCTTCCTCGGGAGCTCTTATTTGTTGTAATTGACTTCTTCGGGTGTTAATTAATGCCCATAATTGACCCATTGGCTGGGTTGTTACTGTGACTTAAGCTGTGTCTGAACCTATGCCCTATTCACTGTGACCCGTTTCCTATATCGAAAAATACAGATCTACGTGGTGCAATAAGGAACGGAATTCAACAAGGTATCAAACAATTTCAGAGAGCTCATTATGTGTGCAACAGCAGATGCATGACAAACAGCCTCCCTCAGAGACGCTGCATGCAAATCTTCAAACAATGCACTGAATTGTGGGTATTCCATGTCCACTAGTGCACTAGTACATCTGAAAAATTCATAAATTAATTCCAAAAGGGATATATATACACACACACACACATATACACACACATATATACACAGTACAGTGCAAAGGTTTAAGCACCTAAAGAGAGTTTGGTTTTGAAAGAGTAAAGAAGAATTTCTCATTCTGATGAAAGTCATTGAGATCTTGTTTGAAGAACAAAGCTTGGTTGCAAATTTCTCCTGGATGCAAACTATTGCAAGCTACACTAGAATACTGTGAAAATGGTTTTTGATAAATGGTTTAAGTTAATGAACTAAGTTGATACTGTGGTTACTCATCTATTCAAATTTGCATTAAAATGTTCTAATATTTTGAGATTCAGGATTTCTGGTTTACTTGACCTATAAGCCAGACGGACCAACAGTAAAACAAAAAGGCTTGAAATATCATATGTAACTAAATACATGTTTCAAAGACTTGTTCTGATTTTTTGCTGATCACTATGGCTTATAGCAATCAGAAATCCAGCATCACCAATGAATATAAAATATATGACAGTTTACCTTTTTTGAATTAAATGGAGTATTATGGTGAGTTGTGGGATTATTATTGTGCTAAATATTCAGGACTGCATTTTCAGACACTACCACAAAATTCACCTGTAACTCAAACAGAACAGGCAGCAGATCCAGATTTGATTTTCTCAGCCAGTATGCACTGCTTAATCCTTAAGTAATAAGAAATCACCATTTAATCTAATCTTTATTATTAATAACAGTAAGCCTAATCAAAAAGCCTGTGAGAGCGTTGTTATGGTTACAGTGTCACTATTTTTTTCTCAAATATCATCAAAACAAACACTGCATGAGGTGCTTTTTCCATACAGAAACACCTACTGTGAACACAGCCTCCAGCATTTGTGTTGTATGTTTTTAGCTGTTAAAGAGGGTCTGGGGTCTCAATTATTCCTAGATTGCCATTGGGTTGGTGTTCTCTGTGTATTAGAGTTTCTGACCATTTGCCCTTTATGAATAGACTCAACTGACTGCTTGCATATCCTTATATCTCTTTCGTGATCCATTCCCTTCTCACTTGCTCACAGTGCATACAGAAAGGTTTTCCACAGCCTGTAGAAATGCCCATTATCCTGTTCACTCAATGGCATCAGAGCTCCATGGGTACTTGTTGGGATAAATGAAGGGGTGGTAGTGGTGGGAAGGGGGTTTTGAGGGGATGCGGGCGAGTCTGCATGGTGCATGTCTGGCAACCATGCAGCTTAAGGAGGCTGGCTAACGTCTCTCGGCACCACTGCTCAAGCAATCCATAATTGATCGGTGCTGAAGAAAAACACGTGTATGCGTTCCCTCCTCCACTGTTCGCTTAAAAGAGGAGAAGAGTCGTGTACAGCTTTATCTGGGGCACAATTCCCTGCAGACTCCGGAGGGGGGAGCCAAGCAATATGTTTGACAGAGAGGGAAAATGAGAATAAAATGCCCATTTTTAGATGCTCGCTCTCTCTCTTTCGCCGTGTGTGGGCCACTATGGGCTGAGTGATGCATGCCGCTAATTGAATTCCCAAACCAGCCCTTTCAGTCTACCCAAACTGGCATCTGTCAGCTGTGTTGGCGGCTAAACTTCAGCAATAAAATCCACACATTTTGTGTGTATGTGTGTGTGTGTGTGTGTGTGTGTGTGGAGGAGGGGGTAGTGTAAATAAATAAATACACCACTGAGTTGCGGGCTGAATTCTGTTGCATGGTGTCTCCAGTGGTGCTGCTGCATATTTATCCTTACGGAACAGTCGCTGGGTCCCGAAAGCCTACAAGCGCTCCCGTGCCTCGTACACTTCAAAGAGAAACCTGTAGTTCAGCAATGAAAGGCGGCCTTTTTAGACGACTTACTAGTCTATTTCTAGTGGAGGCCTGTTGAGTCTCATAGCAAGCTGAAGCTGTTGCATAATGAAGAGTAGTCGCGTGCAATGCTCACGCGGATCAAGCTATCAAGCTGCTAGCACAATAAAGCTTTGTTTGTATTTGAATTTTCACAGCTTCTTAAGAAGCCAGATGAACAGCAGATCCTCATTTTAGTGCCATTAGTGGCAATGGCTAACTGTTAAGGGACCACGACTGAGCTGATGAGGAAGGATGAGCATCAACTTGGGAGAAGCTGGTCTTCCCGGTGAGAGGGGTCTGAAACGATCTACTCTGCACATTTAATCACACTCTACTCAAAGATTCTTTGATATTATTTTTGAATATATTGAAGGTGTGAAATAATATATTGAGGCCTTGAGGCCTGAAGGTTTACTTTATATATTACATTATGGAAGGTCTGAGTCAGTTTGCTTTAATGTCAAAAGCAGTAAAAGGTGTTTTTTGTCCATTAAACAGCAGTTTAAAGTGCATCAACAAGTAAAAAACGGTACCTGATTTAGTCATTTTCTTAATTTCCAGTTGAGGCCTTAGGCTGGGAGTGTCAGGCAGGATGCTGAAGCTGATGTATAACAGAGAGTCACTCATGCAGTAGAGCATTCACCATCTCCTGGCATGCTAGTTCTGTTCACTGTTTTTAGGCCCTTCTTTAAACTATGAGATGAATTAAAGGGCCTGAAACCCATCAGCCCACAGAATTACATTTATCATGGGCCACAATTTCAGACCATCATTTATTCAACAATACTAGATTTATAGGCTTTTTTTTTTTACCTCCTTTTGCTAACCGTTGCCCTTTTTCTGCTTTATGTAGGCCAGACCAGACACAGCTCTCTAATCAAATGTCCCTCTATCACGCTGTAGCGTTCAGGGTCGGGCTGAAATCCAAGACCCTGAAATCCATTCATTCTTTATTCATGTGAGCACTGTGGTGCAGATAGCTTAGTCTCCCATAGCTTCCAGTAACTCACTGCCCACTCTTTCTCTTTGAGATGCGTGTCATTCTGTTCTTTCCCTTTGCATTCTACATGCATGTTATGACAAGGGCAGGCCCACAACATGGTTACATCATTCTTTATACTGTCGGGAACAAGACGGTCCGACATGCAATGCAAGTAAACTGTGCATAGGTTTCCATTTGTCATAACAATATCTGCCATTCTGAAACAATGCATTAAATGCACCCAGGCATGGATTTAGATGTTAAGTTAGAGTCAGTGGGTTAAACATTTCGAAGTCGCAGGTATTGCTGGATACATGAAATGCATGCTGTGATTTATTATTAGATTATTTTTTTACTTTTTAACAGCCAGGTGTATTTAAAAACAAAAAGACAGAACCTTATAATGTTACCCAGATGTATTAATAAATTATCACATAGCTAACAACTGCTTTGGGATGAATAACAAAGCAAATATATATTATATTTTCTTTTTTCTATATTTTATTTTTTTAATTTTCCCTCCAAGTTTTGGAAATGCCAATTACACAACCCAATTAGGACTCCATCCCAATCCCAAACAGTGCTCTAAAACGAAGAGAAGAGAGGGCCACCTACCCCGCCCATCTACCCAGTTCTGCTCCCTCAGACTCTGGCTGCTGATGGCAAACAGCATGACCTGCTCCACTACTCGAAGCCCCTCATTATACTTTAGTAGTGTTTACACAAACTCATAGACAGCATGTTTGAGGAGCTAACTGTAGCTTTAAAGGCTTACACCTCTAATGACAAAAAAAGATGAAAAACAAAAGAACGCCTTCAACCCCAAAGACCCAGTTTAGACTTGGATGATGTCAACCAGCATGAAATTAACCAGATAGTGGAGAAACCTGTGGAGTAGTGGAGTTGTTTCATAAACCTGGACATTTTTCTTGTTGAACAGGTAAAGTAAGTAGTGTTTTTTTAGTGTAATTTCTTAGCTGTTGTCCACAGCCTTCGTTTTTTAAATATATCAAACTGCAAGTGAAGAGATCTCACCTGAATCTGACCCAAATATCAGGTTTACTGTGCAAATCTGAGCTGAACAGCTCTGCAGATATAGTTTAAGCTGGTATACTGCACAGATACTCAATACAGCTATGAACTGCACAGAAATCTGCACTGCACCAGAACAAGCACCTTCTTCCTGTAGTTACTTTCTTGGTCCTACCCCAGAAAAGGACATTCTCAGGTGATATGTTGTGATGCATGTTGGTGCACTTAGACTTTTCCTTGTGTGAAAACTATACCTGGGAAAAAAAAATCATGAACTGATTCAGACCAGAGCAAACTAATTACAGGTGTGAAAACACCCTTAGTGTTTGAAAGGGGTGTTTCTCAGGTGAGCTGATTATTTGTGTTTGTAGTTAAGAGAGGTTTTCAATACACGTTCAAAGCATCCTGCATCTCTCTCTTGCATTCTTTGTGTGATCAGTCCTGCCCTGTGTTTTCCTATAGTTTGGGGAGTGGCTTTACAAGTAGGGTTGAAAGCAGAGGGTGGGATTTCTTCAGTTCTTCAGTTCCTCAAAAGGTGGTTTCTACAAAATTACCTACTCTACCTTTAAGCATATTTTGCCCAGTGCTACAGCTATAACAAAATGCACTGTTTTAAAAAATAAGTACAATGAAACATGATTCATAAATCACATAACAGTGTAGCAAAATCACAGTAAAATCTATAACAGGCAAGGTTTACTGCTCATCATGCACTCTCTGTTGAATGCACAGAGGATTTATGAGGCCAAGATATTGCGGCACGATTGCTGATTAAAGCTCGTCTAAGCTCTCATCAGACTGGCCACGGCCCAACCTTAGCTGTGTAATCTCTTTTATTCGTGGATGCAGGAGCAGAGCCTGGCATATTGGGCAGGCAGCCCATAAACACAGCTTTTCATTAGAACGCGATGCTCGTGTCGCGAGCAGTTAACGGGCCATCGTGACCACAGGGCACAAGCGCCCTTTTCTGTTAGCGCCTTTTTAATGCAGTTAGTGTTCTTGCCATACGGTAATGGGGGTATGAGGAGGTCCAATCAGCAATTAACGCCACCACCGGCCCTTTGGCTACCACAGGCCCACATGCAGCAAAAGACACTGCAATTCACTACCGCATGAAAGACATGGCTCGAAGTATGCGCAGGCAAAACATCATCAAGAGTATGCTAAGAGTAGGCCAGTGTGGGAACAACACAAAGCAGCAGTGGATTGAAGGTATGACCATGAAACCCAATGAATGAAAGCAAGATTACAAGTTCAATTAGCTACATTTAGCATGATTGGTTCCTCTTGAATGAGTTAACTTTACAGGACAGTGTGGATGTTTTTTCTGGAATATTCACACTATGAGTATAATATGTAATGGATATTTGATAAGGGTTGAAAAGCTACTGCATGTTAAACAAGGTTTGTTTTTCAGTTACAGTGAGTTTGACCATTGGAAGGATTTGAAAGAGTGACTTCTTCTCTAGAAAATGTAGTTTTGCTATATATATATATATATATATATATATATATATATATATATATATATATATATATATGCATGCCAAATACTAACTTACTACTCTAAGCTGTTTGCAGCTTAGCTTTACATTCTTAGTTCACAGGAAAGGAAAAAACTGTTGTGAAACACAATCCATGTTTATACTGTGTGTAATTCACTCACTGACAAAATAAATGCGCCCAGATAGCATTGCTGCTAAACTCGGCATGCTGTTTATGTCTCAGGCAGGTATGTAAATGATTACAGGTGTGGTCTGAGTGGTGTAAAGTTCTTCCCTCGCTGATTAAAAAGGTTCCTAGATTCTACTTTTGAATATTGTGACTCTTGCTGAGAAATTGTTGAATGCTTAAATGCATTTGTTCTAGTCAACACACCTTAACCATAGGCTAATTCTGTGGGTTCTTTTTCAATTTTAATTTGCGAAAAAAGTTTGTCAAAATACTTGGCAGTAGTCCAAAATAAATAAAATAATAAAATAAAACATAAAATAAAACTTTTATTGTGAAATTTGAAGACTGTGTGAGCAAAGAAAGAGCAAACAGCTCCTTCCTTCTAATTTTCCTGTAACCCAATATCTGGGTACTGTGATGAGTCTGCATGCAGGTTGAGCAAGTACCAGTGGACAGAGCAGTAAACATGCAATGGGAGGCTACTTTAGCATTTAAACTGGAATTTAATTCAGTTGGAAAAAGTCAGTTGTAGCTGATTTACAAAATGGATTGCTCGACGTTTCATTTTTGAACATCACAAACCAGCACAAATGCAGTATTAACAAATGAGACCACTTCAATCCATTGCTGACAACTTGTCTAGTCCCTCTTGCCAATAGAATAGGACTCTCTAGAGCAACATTAACCAGTTGGCACCATGCCTAATGCCATGCCTGGGTTGAGGGCTATAGAGCCCCGCCCCCCAGGAATGATCTGTAGAGAAGTGGAACTGTGTTCTCTGGAATGATGGTGCTCTATCTAGTACTTTTGGGATAAGTTGGGGAGCTGGGGATGAGGTGGGGAGGTGAATATTTAACATCCTGAGCCGACTAATGTTCTTGTTGCTGAATGTTGGACAGTAAAGACAGTTACTCCAACAGAAGCTCGATAAACTCTTTTTGGGAAGAAATAATGACTGAGCCGATGTCCAAATATCTTTGTCTGTGAAGTGTAAATATGTAGTGCAGAGAACTTTGAGGTCTGAACTGTAGTCTACTCGTTTTCATGACTGTAAATGTAAGTAATAAGTAAAATACAATAACTGTTTGACTGGCTAAACCCAGTGATGTGCCAGTATCTTTCAGTCTAATGTGCCGTTGCTGCTTTAACTCCTGATTTTTCAGTTAAACAGCTGTTATAGAATTCAACGGATCTGACGCTTGGTCAGAAATAAACAGAACATTGCTTTCATATCTCAGCATCAAGTTTTCAGGCCAACACTGCACTGTCTGGTGTGAAAATACTCAGCTTCTAAATTAGGCTGCTGGACCTTTCTAAAAAAAAAAAATCTTTGTATACAGCTTCTCTGCTGCTGTTCTGGGAAATACTTTAAACTATTGGCAGATTCATTCGGATTTTACGACCAGCCTTGTGGTGTTCATTTCTCATATGAAGATATAGCTTATTTGGGACCCCCTCCCCCCACACCCCGACTCTCTCCCTCACCCTAAGATAGGAGATGTTGAGATGAGATTTGGAGAATGATGTTAGTGTGGAAATGAGATTACCTCTGCACAGCAGGGAAAGAGCCTTTGCTCCAGCACCATTTCATCTGTCAAGTCCAGGTTCATGGCTACAGACAAAAAATGATCATAATGCAAAACCTGCATACATATACACTTACAATCTGTCCAGAACTTTC
Source organism: Acestrorhynchus altus (assembly GCA_034509495.1). NCBI lineage: Eukaryota > Metazoa > Chordata > Actinopteri > Characiformes > Acestrorhynchidae > Acestrorhynchus > Acestrorhynchus altus. The sequence continues at coordinate 8,631,702 of CM067508.1, read as the reverse complement.
CTAAAGTCAGAAACGAGCCTAACAGTAGTGCAGAAGTTGGGAAGGAATTGCTTCTTGCTCAACTTAACAACTTCCCATAGCTTTCTGACGCGCAGTTAACAGTGTCACGGCCCTCCAGAATTGGGAGCGAATGTCATGGCAGATGAGAAGGCTGCCCAATGCAGCATTATGTCCATGCTTCTTACAGCAGGCCAGAAGGACACTGCTGTCCATCCAAGTCTGCTGTGCTGTCTTGTGCCCCTTTTAATCCAAAAGGGGGCATTCACTAACCGAGCGTGAATGAGTTCACAACCTCCACAAAGAGAGACATCAAACAGCCATCAGCACAAATGTGTCGAAACTGCGCTTTCACTGAAGCCATCCCTATCCTCCAGCACCAACAAGCTGCAGCAGGAGTTAAGTGGGGGGCTGCATGTCTGTCCACTGTAGATAAAGTTTATAACAAGTCAAGCAGGGCCATCAGTGGGGGGTCAGTTAGGAATGTGACCCCAGGTCCAGAGAGTCCAAAATGAAGTTTACTTTTTAAATACTGACTATAAGAAGAAAGTTGTCCTGTTTATGTACATGTTTCATTTTCTGTCATAATCATAATGAAATTTTAAGGTTGTACAGAGTGTAAAAATTCTACACACTTCCGATTCATACTGCATTAAAGTAAAGCCGCTCCACATTTTTACAGTCAAGCTGTTAAAACTACACACCAAAGACTCCTACTCGATTAAAATCACAATTATTAACATGATGCTGTAAAACTACACAGATGCAGATTCATACCGCATTACTGTGACTTCACAATTATTAATGTCACACTGCGACACACTGAATTAAAATCACTCCCCAATTTATACTAGACTGTCAAGACTATACATATGGCAAGTTCATACCAGATTATGATTATTTCACAGATATCACTGACAAACTGTAAAAACGTCAACGACTGCAGATTCATACTGGATTAAAATGGCAATTATTAATGTCACACTGTAAAATCTGCACACACAACCGATTCATACTGGATTAAAATCAGTGTTATTAATGTCACCCTAAAAAGTCATACTGGATAAAACCACACAACAATAACTTTCAGATTATACAAACCCTACAGATTCATACCGCATTAAAGCCACTCCACTGTTATCTCTGTCAAACTGTTTAAACTACACACACTGCAGATTCATACCGATTCGGTCTGGTCGTGGATTTCAGTACAGCTCTTTGGATTCTCAACGCTTTATCTAACAGATGTACCCTGGGTGCATCATCGACTTCCCTGATTGATTCTTCATTTGCACAGAAGCAAAGCAATAGGCGGCTCCACAGACTCCAACCTTGTGATTACCACACACATTCCCAATCACAGGCATTTTTTGCATAGTATCACATGATATTTATGCCACTGACACCATTTATTCCAGCTTCTGTCATAACACTGTTTGGACCAAATAGGTATGGTACAGATGTTGCTTTTGCAAACTGATTAAGGGCTAGCTTTCCCAGACACAAGGGTTTTCAAATGGGGAGTCAGCATTAATGAAGTAATCCAGCTCAGGATTTAATAAGTGTCTGATAAAGCAGCCCAAAGGGTCCAAGGATTCAGCAGCAGCTTTAATGGCTTCTAACAACAACAACAAATTAAAGTCCTTATGTTACCGGGCTGCTTTTGTACGGCTGAAATCTCAGACATAGCCTTAATACGGGCATGTTGATTAGTAGCCATTACCAGGAACCTCGTTTTTCAAGCATCAACTGCTCTTTCAGATAAACTGCCCCCGTGTGCCAGTGTTCCCTAATAGGACAAATGACTTAATACACTTCTTTTATTTGACCACTAAAATTTTGCTGATTTAAGCTGTTTCTGCCTCTCTCACTTAAACCTCTCCTCAACACCCAACTTTTTTAGCTCTGGCTTCAGCAAAGCCAAGTCTGTCCAGCATGCGGGTGGACAGACAGACACTTTAGTACCTTAGTTAAATTAAATGCAGCAGTACAATAAACTAAATAAAGACATAATACATCATAATACATCTTTAATAAGGTAAAGCTACATAAGGTACATGAACTAGGTCGGGATGAAAACTATAAAAATATTATACTTAAATATACAAAAGCACAACTTGATGATCCTCAGTACAAAGAATGATGTGCAAAGATGCAAAGAATAAAGTATAAAGAGATCAAGTGGTAAAGTGATAAGTGACGTGCAAAGTAGCTGAACTTTAAATATTAAAAACATTAACCAGTAAACAGTTTAGCCAGAAACTCTAGAACCAGTCAATATATGTATACATATACATTGAGACCAGTACACATACATTATTATTTCCATACATTCATACATACTTGATTTTAGAGTCAAGACCTCTTGATTGAGTAGAGGTAGAGTGTCCTACCTCTATATATATATTTTTTTAGAGGTTATGTAAATAATTTTCTTTCAGATACACACTTTCTGTAATACGACCACCATACTGAGAGCTGTGAGCTATTCAAAAGAAGTCCTTTAATATTGTGTCTAAATAAACCGCAAGGACAGGTAGCTTTTACTGGAAATGAAGGAGGTGAGAATAACATTACAATGGCTTTGCAATAGTACAGCCTAACTAGCACGCAGGTGTTAGAGCAGTGCGAGTACTCTGGTTATATAGAAAACATACCAGCAAACAACTCTGAAGACAGATGGTTTCTCTCACTCCTGACTCCCACTGAGTTGATTGCAGAGAGAGACATTATAGCACAGGAGGAAAGAGGTAAAGGATCTGCTGTTTCCCTGGCACTGGTTCAGATGCAAAGAGATGGCTTCAGCTGGGAAAATGAGGGGGTTTTTATCATTTTTTTTTTTATCATAAAAATATGCGTATATGGGTCCTTTTACCATTGTGGTGGTAGAATGAAATATGAAATTCAAATGTAGAATATCATCATATTCAGTATCTTCGGTCATAACACTAACACCTCTGACCGTACCAAAACAAACTGTAACACCACTGCTCATAAGACTATGTTCTATAGCACATAACACCACTGAATGTACTGAAACAGACTACAGACTGCACCACTGATTGTAACACTACAGACTGTAACACCACTGATTGTATCACTGTTGACTGTAACAAGTAACACCACTGATTGTAACACTACAGACTGTAACACCACTGAGTGTAACACTACAAACTGTAACACCACTGATTGTAACACTACAGACTGTAATACCACCTATTGTATCACTGTTCACTGTAACAAGTAACACCACTGATTGTAACACTACAGACTGTAACGCCACTGATTGTAACACTACAGACTGTAATACCACCTATTGTATCACTGTTCACTGTAACAAGTAACACCACTGATTGTAACACTACTGACAGTAACACCACTGATTGTAACACTACAGACTGTAACACCACCTACTATGAATGATTGCAATAAGTAACGCATTTAACCACACCAAAGCTGACTGCATCACTGTACTGTACTGTTCAAATGCACTTAAAATATTTGGGTTTTTATATGTAAGGTTCATTTTTTCATTTATTTATTGAACAAAATGATATGAGTAGGAAGTGTGGGGGTCAAGGGGTCAAGAAAGTCAGGTGTTTCAGCAAGAGAAAGGCAATCAAGGGTGAGTTTAGATGACGAATATTAAAGAGAATCATTTGGTTTAAATTGATAAACAATTGGTAAAACAAACCCTGCACTACAAAAATTATGCGGTGGGTAAATGATGGTTTTTGGGTTGCCGGCCAATACTGATGGAAAGGTTTGGGGGTTTTTTTAAGAAGAATGGGTCAAATTTCCTCAAGTGGAATTAATCACCAGTTACTGAAAATGTTTGGTTGAAAATGTTCTTACTATTTACTAAAAGTAACATTTTTAAATATTATTTCAAACATAAATAATAAGTATTAATTAAAATATCTATATTTTATCTATATTGAATTTCCAAAACTCCAATTAAGCAAAAAGTCCAACTTCAAAAAGCAGCCCAGGCCGAAACATTCCTGATCATTGTGAGAGTGAATGGGTGGGGCTAAATGACTAAGTCGAAGAGTTGAAGATTCTAGTGCATCTCTAGTTCGTGTCAATAATTTCATACAAAATATTCAAGTAACAGGTTTTATTTTTATTATATGTAAAGTGATCTTTTTCATACATTTTGTTTTACTGTTGATCTGTATGGCTTATAGTTCATGAAATTCACAAATACAGAATCTCAGATTAGAAGAACTTTAAATTTGAGTTTAACTAATGACTAATCAGACAGAATGACAATTAAAGGAAAAGAAAGCTTGAAATATATCACTTTAAATGTGAAAAAAAACTTTCACAATATTCTATTTTAGACGCACAAGCATGTAAGTGCATTGTTTATTACAAACACATTAACTCCTAATGGACTGTATTTGCACTGGAGTAGACATATATGGACTTCATAGACTGGGGAGTTAATGGTCTACAAGTATTGCTTTTTTATTTATTTGTGTAGAAAGTGTAGAAAATGAGTTTCTTCAGTGATGAGCACTTTGATAAAATACCATATCAAAACAGTCGTGTTGCTCTTTTGCCTTCTTCTCTGCTTTTGAGATTACCACGATACTTTCAGCACTGAAAATCCAATTACACACACACACACACACACACACACACGCACGCACACACGCACGCACACACGCACGCACACACGCACGCACACACGCACACAGGCTTTGACTGCCTCAGCATATTGCAGCCCAGTGTGCCCATATGATTCAGTACCCAGTCATAAGGGGCGAATTGGAGTTCACGACCGCCTAAATTCAGGCTAAACGGATGAAAGATCCCTAAAACAGGATTTAAAGGGGGCACTTAACAATGTGGATTTAAAGGGGTGGTGAGGAACATGGCTTTACTATTCCTTCCCCATTCATTTTCTCTCTTAAGGGGAATTAGCCACGTTTCCCATAGAGGTCCATTCATTACACTAAGCCAGGCAGCTTTGATTCTTTCTATGAACTGCATGCAGGGAGTCAGTTCATTTATCTAACACAAGAAAAATGCAGTTGTCTGAATGTGGAAATTGGTCTTTATCTCTGAGATATCTAGAGAGACTGGCCCTCATGTATCAAAGTTGTGTGCGGTTAAATCTGATGAAATGAGCGCACACTTATTTTACCAGCAGTAAATCTTTAATTTAATCAGTAAAAATCTCCTCCAATGTGGTGTGGTTTCAAACGCTTGAATCTGTCGCTCCTCCTCTTTTCCTTATATTCAAACAGTTGTGAAGGAGGTGTTTGTTTGTACTTCTTTGTACACTTCATAAACATTTTTATAATCTCCACTGACCATACAGCACCCTGTAGATCCATAATTACAGACTGTCGTCCATAGGCAGTCAGTGTGAGGGGGTGGCAGAAGAGCCAGACGTCAGTCTCTGATGGGGTGGCAGGAGAGCCCAGGGTTAGCTTCTGAAGAGGTGTCGGGCAGCCCAGGGTCAGCCTCTATAGAGGTGTCGGGCAGCCCAAGGTCAGCCTCTGAGGGCGTGGCAGGGGAGTCCAAGGTTAGCTTCTGAAGGGGTGATGGGAGCCCGAGGTCAGCCTCAGAAGGGTAAACAAAGTTGGTGGTAAAACTTAAAACTCTGTATGAATCAAACCTATATGACTTGGAAAATCTATATGACTTTGCAGTCATTGGTCAACATTTTCCCTGTGTGTGAAGTTTTGTTTGGTTCGTTTTGAGGGAGCCCATTTCTCGCTGCTGCTTCTGCTTCCCAACACTTGCCCTATGCTACCCACAGGGTGTGCCTCATCCCCCAGTTACAATAAGGGGCTGGGATTCACTTTACCACGTGTCTGTTAGTATCACAGGTCAAACCCGGAAAGCTGTCGAAAACAAATGTCAAATAGGAGACTAACAACATTCAGTACAAATATAAGCCTTTAAGGAGTTAAATACTCTTGAAAGAGACGGACCTTCAGTCAGCATTTGAAGCCATTTTCCTAACTGTGCCTTTAAATCTGTTGGAAGATTCTTAAAAAGGTATTGGAGAATGAAGCCCAATGAATTTGCGTAGTTCGCACAAGCATTGTCCTGCCTTCTTTCCCAGAGGTACAGAGTGCAGTTTCCGGTGTGCCGAGACCTTATAGTCTTATTGTAGGTCAGTGGAGTATAAACTTTAATCTGGAGCTAAAGGTTTAAGGTACAAATGCTACATAATGTTGCTTTAAACTTAAAAAAACGTATTTATTTATTTTACTGACCACCCATCTGCTGTGGTTCAAAAGTACCCTTTAGGGGAGAAAGTTTCAGCAGTCTGGGAGAGAAATGATCGATGGATATGGAGGATCACAGTAAGTCGGTGTACTCCACCCCCACCGTCCTCACACACAATTAGTTTAAGGTTGTGACCTTCGCTTGGCACACCACACACCGCACGCTGTTGGAGCAGAGGTGTTTTCATTCTCTGCAATTTCAAAGGATCGATACCGAGCAGCCAGTGTACAAAGAGAACGATGACGTGCGACTGGAGCCGGTACTTGTAGCAAGGAGGAGAGTTTCCTTCCTCCCTCTGTCTCTCACTCTCACTCTCTCTCTCTCTCTCTCTCTCTCCCAAATATATCACAAAAACACTGTAAAAAACAACAAACAGCAATAACGTCCTAATTAAAGCCACAATATGCACTGGCGACACCTGCTCCTTCATTTTTCTGAAATGTTAATATTTGTCCCTTATTTGCTGTAAGAACAGCCTCCACTGTTCTGGGAACATTTAAACTAGATTTTGGAACATTGCTGTGAGGAAGATCTGATGGCATTCAGTTACAAAACCATCATTGAAGTCAACTTTTTAAGACTTCAATAAACAGCATATATGCGGATCATCTGGTGGTCCCAGAGAACCACTTTGAGAACCATTGATCTAAGCCATGTGATCAAGGTAATGATGGCTTTTTGGAGTACCTGAACATTAGAGCCTGGTGTGCTGGACATTAATTCCCCGAGGTTTTTCAAAAGTTCTTTAGTAAAGGCAATGCCTCTCTATGGATCTAAACCAAGTCAAAGAACCAATGGTTCTTGAATGGTTCTTTTCCTGGTTAAATTGTTCTTTTTTTATGGCAGAAAACCTGTCGTGGATGGATCTTTATAAAATTATCATCACCAAAAAGAAATGTTTGGCATCTCACCTTTGCTTTTAAGAGCGGTTTAAAAGTGAATTTTAGATATGAGGCTTCAGCCAAAGGAATCTTAGAGCAAGCACCCTTTTCAACCCCATGAAACAAGTACCGGAGCACCTTATGACTTTGTGGCATTCGCGAGCATGTGATTGTACCCTAATTATGCCAAGGCCTGTCACTCTGTCCTAGTGGACAGGGAGATGGGCTACAAATGAGGTCAGGCAGGCAGCTCCACTGCCTCCATGAGCACGTACCCCCTCATCCCCGAACACAGCTTTTAAATGAGTCACAGGTCCAATCTAATGTACGCTGAATGAGTTTTCATACAGCTGCCTGCAAATATGAGATGGTAATATTAACCTCACATGGTGTGGAAGAATGAATAATCAATTAGTCACACGTTAAATTGGATCTTGAGCTGGATGGGGAGTGGGGTGGGTGACTCTCATTGACTGCAGATTTCTCTGGAAAACTTCAGTTCTGAGTGGCATTTTTTTTTTTGTTTAACATCCTCGGGAGAATACTCTTTCCAGAAAATAAACAAACAGCGTCAAATAGAGAGGGAAAAACACCGTAGTGCTTTGCGCTGCACCTTTTCCATCGTTCAGGGAGGAGCTTTCTGGTTCAGAGCCAGCGGCAGGCATGCGATAAAGAATTCATTTCACCTGCAATAATGAAGAGGAAATTGTTGAATTATACATTCGATCCCTCAGCGTGAATAACATTTCTATCATTGGCCGGGATTAAAAGCCACCAGGACAGAAAGCGATGACAGTGAGAGACACAGAAAGCCTTTTAAAGCAGAAGCTGCCTGTCAACTTACCCATCCTTAATCAGTCAGTGCTATTCAATGAACACAGATGCAGGATATGTCCGAATGTTTGTGGCCATCCCCTTCTAATAAATGCATTCAGCTACTTTAGGTTGCATTTATTCCTGACACAGATGTGCAAATGCTTACACAGCTTGTCTACCATTTGTAGAGAAGTACTGACAGAAGGACCCTTTGGAGCAGATAAACATGAGACAGTTGGCACCATGCCTAATGCCTGGCATGGGCTAGAGGGGTATAGAGCCCCCTTCTACTGAGAATTGAACTGTAGAGCAGTGGAACTGTGATCTCTGGAATGATGGTGCTCAATCCAATACTTTTTTAAAGAGTTGGGAAGTTGGGGATAAGTTGAGCTGGACAGACATAAGATAGATCTTTATGAATCCTATATTATTAATCATAACACTCAACCCTTATTTGATATGAGATATATTAAAATACAAAAAACAACTACTGGACAACAGAGACAATAATGTGTCATTATGAATGTATATTAAGTATGTAATTGCATAAACATTATGCAGAGAAGTCATTGAAGGTTCAGACAGGAAAAGGTACCAGACAAGATGTTTTCCACAGCATAGGTACTTGTTCTTGCTTCAGACTCAGGTTAACTCCACCCAGAAAGGGCCTTGAACCCAAGACCTCAGGGCTGGGAGACAAACATGTTAACCACCAAGCCACTGCGCCACCCAAATGTAGTCTGTGATGTAGCCTGTTATCTTATACATGCCCTCACCAGCTGATTCACACAAGACCTCCTAGTCTGTGGTCTCAAAGTAGACCTGCAGAGCCTCCTCTGCCTATGGTGACCATATCCTGCTAGTTTTCTTAGTCACTGGTTGCCTTAAGACCACTGGTCATTATATGGGACCAGATTATGGTCTGAACTTCCCAATGGTGGGAGGGAACATGAACTGTATGCATCCTTAATGTTTGCATACAGATGGTAGAGTACTTTGTTTTCTCTGGTTGAGGTTAGAGGTTCTGAATGTCAGTTTCAATTAATTTTCAATTAAGTGCCCAGGCCTAGTACGTAGTATGATATAACCCAAGGTGTGAGCTGCAGTTTTTCATTAGAAGTAATAAAACCGTCGTCCTGTCTCCATGTACTCTGCCCCACCCCCATTGCCTATCTCTCTATCTCTCGCTCTCTCTCTTCCTGAGTGTCTCGTCCCTCTGTCTCATTCCCCTTTCGTCTCACCCCCTATCTGTGAATCACACTGACGTTTATTTAAACAGATTAATTCCTTCACGGCGTGTTGTTCATCAGGTTCTTTTTTTCTCCCTCCTCTCTCTCCGACGCCGGGTTCAGCCTGGCTTATAATATTGCTTGTTGCTCGTTCCGATCAAGTGAAGCGTGACTAAATTGTCATGAATAAAACAGAAGATCCTGGTAAACAGCAGCTTGGGCTGGTGGTTCAACTGAAATAGCCCTGATTTTTGAGCCAAATGGAAGGAAGACCACTCACTTCCAGGCCAGGGGTACAGTGCTTTTCCTCCAGGGGCCAGAAAGAGAGCTGCACATTTGTTAAGCTTATAAGAAGGGGCAATGTGCCAGAGAAAGAGCGGCAGAGAGAGAGAGTATGAAAACAAGAACTCATCGCGTTCTTGACAAAGAAAGGGTCACAGACAGGAGGCCTGGGCACGGTGAGTGTCATGTGATTTGAAATGAAATTTCAAATGGAAAAAAAAAAAAAAAAAGCAAGGAGATACCAGCTGGCTAGCAAACATCCCTATGTTTCAAGGCCTCCTAGGACTAGCATTCCCAAAGATCTATATTCTCAAGGTCCTGTATTCTATGGGTCATTTATTCCCGAGACCCTGAGGAGCCAGACATCTGTATTGTCACAGCCCTATGTTCACATTGTCCTATTTTTCCAAGATCTTGTGTTTCCAGGGTCATACATTCCCAAGGTCTTATGTTGCCACAGTCCTCCTTTCCCAGGTTCTATGGTTCCACGAGTCTTTATTTGTGCATTACAATGTCTAGGAAAGTGCCCTATTTTAACAGGGTCCTGGGTTCCTTTTTTGACGTTTTTGAAACACACCCAGTATACGTTCATGTGGGGAAAAAAATGGACCAGGTCATAAAACACTGGCGCCCTTGCAGATCCTGAACTTGTTAGGACAGCCTGACCTGGCCATACTGGCAGTGTTTTAAGTGGTCTCTTATAGTGGAAAGCCTGGTTTCTAATTGTTTTGAGATCTTTTTAAATCCCTTCCTGCATCTACAACCTTCATTCTGAAGGCCTCAGTGAGCTTTTTTGAATCTCACCATGGTGATATCACTCACTTCAGCAGTCAAAGGCAAAACAAACTAATGTGTGAGGTTGAAATAACAGAGCTAATATTTTTACAATTTGTTTAGTATTATTTATAATTCTTATATTTATGATGATCACCTCCATCACTCAATATTTTTCAAATTTGAATTTGAACATACTAGATGATAGTAAGGCCCTTAGGAGCCACAATGTACCATACTCTTGATGCCAATATGTGTATGTCTGTGCCACATGACAAAGACATGGTGCTACCCGTGACCTTCGGAACCACATTCCCTTATATGGAATGTGCCATATTGGGGTATAATCATACTTCATACTTATCATACTTCTGAGAATACAGAATGCTGTGAATGTAATACTATCATGGTCATGTTGCACTACACCAGGCTTTTCCTGATTTTCAGGTCTTAGAACCATTTGTGTGCAGGCTTACACACATATCTTACTTATTCCACTTGGCACTGAAGTTTAGCCCGTGTCATTAAACATGGTCTGGCCTCAGTTATAAAATGCAATTAGACAACATGATAAATAACTGAGTTTTTAGAACTAGTTTTAGCTTTTTTCACTGCAAGAATATAAACAGAATCAGGACCAATGCTGCAGAGTGAGTAACAGTGCAGAACCAACTCCAGTGAACTCCGCTCTCACCCAAGGACACAGCTGATGTGACGACAGGTGATGACAGGAAAGAGTACACCAGGCATCAAGGAGGGACAATAAGTCACGGCCGTCCTGCTGTCCAATCTAATCCACAGATACATACATACACACACAAAGACATACGCAGTTGACCTTGGAAGTGCTAATGGAAACTAATGGAGCTGTATTGACACATGCCAAGTGTGTTTCCCATGCTGGGTTCGGAGGGGAGCATACGGTGAGTGTGGTGAAGTGCTAAATGATCAAGTCCATGACGGAATGGTTCCTTGACCAGGGGAGAATGTGGACAGGTGGACAGGGTTCTGATTGCTGACCCCACTAATGGATGCCTCTGAGACACAGCTAACTACTGCATGCAGGGAGCGAAATATTCGTCAGGCGAGGAAGCTCGTGAGGAAGAGAGAAGTCGGTTTTTAACCCGAGAGGCTTTTGAGATGTAGTGGTATTAAAATTCAGAAAGAAAAAAAACATGGGAGGTATGCATATCAAGCACACACACACACACACACACACACACACACACACACACACACACACGTGTGCACACGTTACTTACTCATTCTTGAGCTCCATATGCTTGGTTGTTTTTTATTTATTTCTTCCACTAACACTTTGGCATGACGTCCTTGAGGAAGATATTAATAACTCAGAGGTGTAACGTGTGTAATTTTTATCAGGTCCAAAGGAATATGTACAGGATTACTTGTTGGATTTGGAATAAACACCTTGAGCTACACCAGTGGTAGGTCGAGGGCCTCTAATGGTAAGCAAGCCATGCTCCTGAGCTTTCTACCTTGGTTCCTTGTTTGAGTAGGTTTTAAATATAGCCAAGAACATTCTGTTCTTGCGTACTCTTTCCTGTGACCACTTTCAAGCACGCCGATCTTTGCAAGCTCACTCCGTGAGAGTAAACAGAATGCTTTCCCATGGGAGTTGCTTCAGCAAAGCTGCCAAATGCAGAAAAAGACCCTCGTCCGTCCGCCACCGTAATCTCCAGACCTCCTCAGCCGAGTGTGAGATTAGCGTTCTCAAAGCCAGGCTCCAGATTTTTAGCGAGCTCTTGCCAAACACACCAAATCCCTCACAAATTAGCATCTCAGACCACGCTTCACTTCAGGCCTGACAGCTGCTCCTGGATCTCTTTCACTCCCACTTGCTCAGACAGAACATCATTGGCTGATCATCTGATGACAGTAGAAGCATTGGGATTCTTTCTTTTTTGGGGGACAGGGAGGTTGCAATGCCAGGCTGTTATGCCAACCACCAGAATTGCCCTCAAAGGACCCAGAGGGCCTGCTCGAAGCCCTGTCGTACAATTTGCTGAGCTAAACAAATTTATGGTGCTCTTAGTTAACAAAGGCCTGGATGAGTGGGCACTTAATGATCCGTTCTGGAGCTCAGCAGGGCCTGGGGTGGAAAAGAAAATGTAAAAAAAAGGAAACGCAGATGTAGGAAGCCCACTCGCTGGCTCCATCAGTGGCCTAGAGGGAAATTTGTTCCCTTGAGTGTGAGGGTTTTTGACAGGAGGGTGTCATTACCTTGACAGTGGTGCAGTTTCCAGTACATGTGGCAGAGCTGGCGTAGTCGATTGAATCAGGGTGAAGTAGATGCCCTTTAATGATGTCTCCTCCTGGGATGATGGACAGTGACTTAAGGAATAGGACAGCGCTGTTTCAACAGGGTGAACTTAAACCATATAAATGTGAACTCACACACACACACACACACACACACACACACACACACACACACTATGTTGGGGATGATGCAGTAAAAGAGAAATTCAGAAAACGAGGACCCAGAAATTGAGAGTTGTTAGTGGGCAGTTTGTCAGTATCAGGTCCTTCAATCTAGTCAGTCTGGCTTGATTTGCTCACACTGTTCACAGACATAAAAAAAACAGAGCAATTTCTTTCCAGGTAGAGTCATTACTTTGACAAAAGTAGCCTACATCTATAGCCATAATCTGTCAAGATGAGTCATCCTTTGCTTCCATGTCCTAATTTTTAGACAAACTCTATACATGTCACCAGTTTTCCCAGTGGGATACACTAAAGTCTATCCATATTCCCACTGCAATTAATGATGTAATCATCATACCTAAGGATGAAGCATGCTGTGGGAATGGCGGCGTGGCCATGAGGATGTCTCAAATAGCTTTATATACACACATTTAAAGCATTTGACCTTTGTAATGACAAAATATAGACTAAGCTCCACCGGGCTGCTAGAGGCATGTTCCTAATAATTAGGGGCTATTTAGTGCTGTGTTTTGTCTCTCTCTCAAGTCCCTGGCCCAGTGTCCATGACCTCCTCCCCATGAGTCTCTCCCTCAGTTTGTCTGGAGAGCTCCTTAAATGCGCCACCTGGGGTTTGTGGTCCTCATCAGCCCCAGGTATGCATCAATGCTTTACACAGCATAGCAGTAAGGGGATGCTCCCCCACCTCCCTGCCTCAACAGACTTGGTTAAAAGTGCTAAAGAATGCATTTATTCATATACTCAGATGATGTTTAACAAGCCTTTTACAACCTTTAATGTTGTCTCACAATAAAACATGTTGTTTTATCTTTTAGTGAGGGCTTGTGAAGAAAAAACATAAGCTCTGGTTTTATTGGCTGGTTTATGGCACCACACCAGCTCACAGAACTTTGTAACTAACAAAAAAAAATATTGTTCCTAAATCTTATAAATTTGATGTGTTATTTATTGGCTTTAGACTTTTTTCCATTTGCTCACTACAGCTTTCACTTTGTTGCATGTTTACACTTCCCTCAGGTGTTGAGCTGCTCTCCAGTATCAACAGCGTCATATTCTTCAGAAGTTACCATCATGTTGGGCTGGGTGTTTGTACATTTTAACGGTGTAAATATGAAAAAAATAATGTATATTTGTTACATTTTGAAATAGTCTTGAATAAATGAGGATGCTACAGAAGACTGTTTCAAAATTGGAAAAACCATTTTCACCAACACGACCAACTATTAACAAATACACATGGACTGACAAGTGCTGTTTCTGTCGACATTCAACGTCAATCCAGTGCTTCAAGCCAAATATCATGGACACATGCTTCCATGCGCCTGTTACAGAAATACATCTGCTGGGTGTTTTGCTATTGCTGTGCTTTTCATCAGTCCAGCGGAGTGCAATTCAGACTTAAGACCAATTAAAGTTAGAGGAAAGCCTCTGTTGTGTTGTGTCATTTGTTAGTGCTTGCCAGTTACCATGTGTAGCACAGTGGGATGGCGTATTTGGCTGCGGCACTCCGTCCTTGCTGTTCTCAGTCCCTGTCCTCCAGAAAGCCTGCAGGCAGCTTTTGTCTCTCCTGCATGAATATTGATGTGGTGGGTGGCCGAGGCCATGCCTCAGCGGATTCATCTAAACATGACTGCTGCTCTCAGAGGGCTTCTCTCAAGCCAAAGTCATGATCACTGAAACAACACAGCCCCCATCCTGCTGTCTGTACTGTGGCAAGGGAATCTGGGGGGATTCTTATATAAACAGGGCATTGTGTTATAGTCAAGTTAGCGCAGGGAAATGCAGCAAGCCACAACTTAGTGGGCTTGGAATAGTGACAGTTGTGGTGGTCAGATGCAGGGGCAGCATTAGTGTTTGGCAGTGTGGCAATTCCCATTCAGGGGACCATTCATGTGATGTCCTACTTGGGGACCCCTCACCCACTCTAATTATACTCATTCTGTATGCAAAGGGAAGAAAGGAAAACAACTGAATATGAAATGTAATATGAAAATAAACCGTCAAACTCGCTGGGTTTCTAGTGGCTCACGGGGCCCAAAGCAACTACTAATACAACTGTAATGTAATATAGCAAGAAATGGTCCTGGGTTGTTACTGTATCCTAGCCAATAATGGGCCTGGGTTACAGGGCTACTTTGCATCCGGAAAGTATTTACAGTGCTTCACTTAATCCATATTTTGTTATGTTACAGCCTTATCCCATAATGGATTAAATTCATTTTCCCCTCAAAATTCCCCACAATGATAGAAAACAAAGTTTGTTTAAAATCTTTGCAAATGTATTAAGACAAATTTAACATGTACATAAGTATTCACAGCCACTGCTCAATAGTTTGTTGAAGCACTTTGGACAGCAATTACAGCCTCAAGCTTGGCCCCTGTTTTTGGGACGTTTCTCCCATTCTTCTTTGCAGAACCTCTCAAACTCCATCAGATTGGATGGGGAGCGTCGGTGCACAGTCATTTTTAGATATCTCCAGAGACATGCAATGGTGTTAACGTCTGGTCTCTGGTTGGGCCACTCACATTAGGACATTCACAGAGTTGTCCTGAAGCCACTCGTTTGTTATCTTGGCTATGTGTTTAGGGTCGTTGTCCTGTTGGAAGATAAACCTTCGTCCCAATCTGAGGTCCAGTGTTCTCTGGAGCAGGTTATCTTCAAGGCTGTCTCTGTTGTGGTTGTGGTACAACAGATAATACCACCAGTGAGCTACACCAATAAGAGTCCTTGGGCAAGACTCCTAACACTACTCTAGAAAAACATCCTCACAGCATGATGCTGCCACCACCATGCTTCACTGTATGAATGGTATTGTCTAGGTCAAGAGCAGTGCCTGGTTTCCTCCAGACATGACGCTTGGCATTCAGCCTGAAAGTCTACATATTCTACAAGTCCATATTCCTGGTTACTTAACCAGGGTGTGTTGCTTGTACATACAGTACAGCACAGACACATAGTATGCATCCATACCCCAGAAGCGTGCATTAAAGAAAAGGAATGGCCTTTCATATTGCCACTGTTCAGGCAGTCAGAGCTTTCCTGAGGCTCAGAGACGGATATAAAGCCTGCTCCGGTTATTAAATTATAAGGATATTAAAACACTCCCCCGGGTGTGGCAAGAGGCTCCATTGGTGGGGGCCAGGAGAGATTTTAATAACAATAAAATATCACCTTGGACATTTATAATAAAGGCTGAGAGAGAAAAGAAGAGTGAGAGTCTGAAGGTGTATGTGTTTGGGTTATTTTTCCTCTCTTCCAATTTCATATATTCACTCATTTTGAGGATTATTTATTGCTTCCTCGCGCGTCTGCTCGATGAAGTGATACTATGAGAAGCACTTTCTCTTCATTAGCGGGCCGCTGTCACGGCAACGGCAAGCGGCTGCTGATTTGTCTGACTTCTCCGCCACATATGAAATATTGTGTGCGGTGCCACGCCGTGAGTGTCGCGCTATCCATTTCAAACGTGACAGTGCTCTGAGAGGCATTATGAACAGAGAAGGCCACCCAATAGAGCTGTGAGAATTATGATAATATCGTCTTACATAAGTATAATTAATCACAGGGACTTTTATTTTCGAAAATATTCAAATGCTGATGCTTTGTTTGCATATCTCAGCACAGTTTAGTCACAAGTGCCGTTGCTTTTGTAAGACTGTTTCAAAAGTTTGTTTGAAAAGACTTACAAAACATCTACTGTGCTGCTGCTTTGCTTCCACAACATGACGGTACATGAACATGGCCAGCGACAGTGATCAGTAATGACCACTCATATCAATACCACTGAGAGTACACTTCTGAAACGCAGGTGCCACACGGGGTTCTTTGAGCAAAGCCACTCAAAGTAACACTTGGTCCTTTGACGCTAGAAGTGCCAAGCAGTGGTCATTTGACTGCTGTGGTGTCTTAGTAGAAGCTTCATGTCATCTGATGCCAGTGTCTATAAAAAAAAATGTTAACAATATGCAATTATTCTTCTTAAATCACAGCAATTAAAAGATAGTTTCAGCATGTTGTGCTTCTGTTGGTGTGAAATTGCCACCAGTTCCACATTCAAGTGTGCAACTTCCTTCCAGTATCTTTTCTGCCAGCAAGTGCCGCAAATGTACCCTCACACTCCACGAAACAGAGTTTGTTTCAGATAGAGGTTAAGTACTCAAACAGTCATTCATTCTTGATGAAGTCAGTTATTTTTATTTTACTCATATCATTAAGATTATGTGAATTTAAATTATCAACTTAGTACCCAATAGTCACACTTTGCATGGCATTACATGGCAGCAGTTACAGCCTCAGGTCTTTAGGAGTGTAATGCTACAAGCTTGGCACCTTTTTTTGGGAGGTTTCTCCCATTCTTCTTTGCAGAACCTCTCAAGCTCCATCAGATTGGATGGAGTCACACTTTGCAGGGCATTACAGGCCATTTTCTAGGCCTCATGTAACATTGCAGCCTCATCGTGTGATAAACTATCAGCTCAGAAATCAGTCCTGCATCATTTCACAGCTTTTAATGTTTTAACATTGGCTCTGGTGCTGTTGCCTCACAGCAAGAAGGACCTGGGTTTGATCCCCGGGTGGGGCGACCTGGGAAATTTCTGGGTGGAGTTTGCATGTTCTCCCTGTGTTCGCGTGGGTTTCCTCCGGGTACTCCGGTTTCCCCCACAGTCCAAAGACATGTGCGGTGGGTGAATTGGTGGCTCTAAAGTGGCCCTGTGTGTGTGTGTGTGTGTGTGTGTGTGTGTGTGTGTGTGTGTGTGTGTGTGTGTGTGTGTGTGTGGTTTTCTGGAACCTGTTTGTATTGGTGGAAATGTGCAGATTGGTTAAAACCTAGATTCGTGAACCAGAGCAAAACCCGTTCCATGCTGGTGGAAAAGCACCATTCTTCCAAACTACACCCACCAACATGGATCCTGTATCCACACTAAGGATCTAACAAACAAATAAACTGCTTTTAAAAGCCAAAAATTGTACTTTCTGTGTAACATGTCAGCTGCTCCCTTTAATGTGCACCACACTTAACAAGCACTGTAGAAAAATCACACCTTTTTTCTTCAACAAATCCTGAGCGACAGCAGCCTTTACCTCTGCTAATGCAGGTAATTTTCTCCCGCCACAGCTTCGTAATCCATCTCTCGCTTACAGAGCGAGACTATTTGTTGTGCAGCGTTCCACCTTTAACAGGTGGGGGTTCCTCCCTAGTTGCCCGTATCCAATAACACGGCACAGAGAAAGATGGAAGAGGCAGATTATCGCTGGTGTCAAATGAATTGTGTGCCGTGGGGTTCGACCTGTCACGCTAAAACAATGCCGTCTTTATCAGATCAGCAGCGTTCCGGGCGTGAAGACAGATGAGCGAGCGCGTTTTTCCGAGTAATGTTTGATTTTCACTGTTACTTTTCAATTACATGAGGACAAATAATACCTGCAGAGGTTTATGGATCATAAAGCAGTTGTGTGCTAATGCTCGGGTAGAAGGGGGTTTTCTGGTAGACACAGTATCTTTTTCATTATTGTTAAAACAGCTTTTTTTATTGGAACAACAAATGGGCCAGTGTCCCAATACTTTTGTCCAGCTAGTGCATGTTAATTGGCCCCTAATAATATATCCTTGGCTCCACTAAAACTGGTGTAAATGTGGGCTGGTTCGCTGAAAAGCACCAAGGTTCTTATGAGCCTGAGTTCTATTGGTGGTAAGACTTGCATTTTGTGGGGTTCATTTAGAGAGTTTTCTAAACGTTTGCTCTCCAGCCCAAACATCTAATCAGCAAAAACAATGAACTGGTTTGTGTCACAAATCACAACCTATGTTCAAACGTTCACCTATTCGGCCATTTACTTTCAACTATTGATCCAATGGGACAGTAATAGCAGCCTGTTTATGTATAAGGGGCAAACAGTGGTCTGAAAATAGTCCCTTTAAAAAGTTACAACTAAATTTCAGGCCAAAGGTTTCTCAAGAATATCATAAAACAGTATCTCGTTTTTCAGACAAATGGTTGTGACTATGCTGCAGGACATCACAGTTTTGAGAAGATTCTGATTCATTCATGGAGCAGCAGAACAGTCCCCAAAGAAAAGGTCAGAAGTGCCACTATTTTATCATCAACATCACAGATAGAACTGAAGATACACTCATCAGCCCTAGTCGCTCCACCTTGCAGATGGAAAGTCAGAGACATCTGCTCATCTGTTTCTGCACTAGTCCTTCATTAGCGACACTGGATGCTGCCCACAGGACGCTGTTAGCTGGATATGTCTGGTTGGTGGACTATTCTCAGCCCAGCAGTGACACTAAGGGGTTTAAGCACTACAGCAGCACTTTTGTGTCTCACCACTCATGCCAGCACAACACACACTAACACACCACCACCATTTGAGTGTCACTGCAGTGCTGAGAATGATGCACCACCCACATAATACCTGCTCTGTGGTGGTCCTGCGGGGTCTTTACCACTGAAGATCAGGATGAAAGGAGGATTAAAAAAAAAGTTTGCGGAGAAACAGATGGACTACAGTCTGTAATTATAGAAATACAGAGTCCTCCTGTAGGGTGAAATAAACTGATAATGGACAATGGACAATATTATGGACTGATATGGATTTGACTGATGATATTTGGACGGTACTGGAAATGGCCATATTGGGGTTGTACTCATGGTGAACCCTTTCACCCCATCACTGCTATTATAGTAAAATCTAAGCTGTTAAAAGTAATATTCAGTGACTTCCTAAAACGGGAATTTAAACCAAGATTTATACAGAAAAGAAGCCAAACACAAAACCAGACCAGGTTACTGACCACCTGTAACAGAAGCTCATCCCAGAGCCCATCCTGATCCTTTGGGGCTTAAACTCAGAACTAGTGGCTTTGAGACAGAACATCCAGCTGCATCAGTTTTTGGAACAAAGAGACAGGCAGGCATTTCCAGGATCTGAAAATCTCTGCTAGTTTTCTGATCAGCTCCTTGTAAACAATTTCGATTAAATTCTTGGCTGCGCGCTGGGAAGTAACAATGAAAAATGCAGCATCTTTTATCAAATGAGATTATTCTATCCAGAAAGAGAAATTGCAACTGCTTTCAAACAGCTCAATTTCATGGAGGTCTGTTTTTTTAATCAATTTCAGCATAAACTAATGATTTGCCTTGAAAGGTTTGATGAAAAGGGTTTTGCAGGGGGGAAAAAAACCCACATCAGCAAACCAAACACAGAGGGGAAATTGCAAAAGCCAGAATACAATGCATTTTCGTCTTAATAGCACTGCCTTCGTCGCCCAGGCTTTTGACTTCATGGCTTTTCGAGTGCGATGTACAAAAAAACCTGAACCAAAGCGTTTATCTTTGTTTGTCTGTGAAATTCAATCCCAGCCTATTACCCCTCCATTAAGCTTCTCATTTTGCTGCACTGCCGTCACCTTGGCTCCAAATTCGTCTTAACACCGTCTTTTCAGAAATATTTAGAACATTATTATCCAACGCTTTGTCGCCGGCATGGGATGGGCGGTCTTGTTTCGCTGGCTGCACTCTTTTTTTCCCCCCTTGTAAGCAAGAAAACCTTTGGAAGCAAAAGAAGAGGGTTTTTGGAGACTGATGAAATATTGAACCCTTTCTCCAGGCGGATTAGCTTCCCGGACCTTCCGGTGTCCGCACGCCCACTGCCACGGTGTGGGACTCCTAAATAAAGTGAAGCAATGACGGTTGGATTTCCTTTGCAGCCACTGACCCCAGAGGTCCATCGATTGCTGAGGCCACTGGGCTGAATCTTGCTTCTACTACTTTAATCACTTAAATCACACTTTTCTCAGTCTGCTGATTTACTTCACTGCCAGAGGATGCAAAGCCTGAACACCCACCCAAACCCACACACACACACACACACACACACACCCACACACACACGCAATGTAGCACCAAAATAGATCTTAGGCACTGGTAATCAATGGAGACTAATTCTAAACCTCAGAACCACTTCCGCCTGAGAGAGAGAGAGAGAGAGAGAGAGAGAGAGAGAGAGAGAGAGAGCGCATGTGTGTGTGCGGGCGAGAGAGGAAACTCTCCTCCTCCGTACAAGTACCGGCTCCATCCGCACGTCCTCGTTCTCTTTGTACGCTGCCTGCTCAGTATCGATCCTTCAAAATTGCAGAGAATGAAAACCCCTCTGCTCCAACAGCATGTGTGTGTGTGGTGTGCCAAGCAAAGGTCACAACCTTAAACTAATTGTGTGAACATTGCAGTGAGTATTTGACTGCATTCATGAACAAGAGTGTTAGTGATGTCAGGACATGAGATGCTCAGTACCCCTCCTGAACACAGGGTCAGCTGTGTCAATCAATGTAAGCTTGGGTGCCTATTCAAGTTTAGTTTAAGCTAGTTAGGATCGTTTGTGAAAACTCTTAAGTTCAGCAAGTTCAGTGTTCAGAATACACTCCGGTGAGGTTTTCCTTCAATGTTCACTTAACATGACAATGCTGTTAAATATTTCCACAGACATGGCTGAACCAACGAGGCTGGAGTTATTCTCCAGCTAAGCTCTCAGAATTAGCTGTTCCACCCTAAATATAACAGAATTACGGGAGGTATTGTAACTGTGGCAGTACAGACAAGTTTCCTGTTTACAAACATCACGGGGTACGTGTGCAACCAGTGGCAAAAGTGCTATGGTTGCATAGCCAGTCACAAGAACATAATTACAGTCTTCTGCTGTAATCAATGTAATTATTAAACCTAATAACTGTATATACTTTTGAATATAAAGTCAAATGTCACCACTTCATTAAAACAATCAAAAATGTCTATAATAATAAAACAATACCATCAGATTCGTGATCATGACAGTAAGTGACAGTTAGTGACTGCAGTGTGTAATTTTAGAGCATTTGTTAGAACTACAATTAAACTGCTTCATTATACAAATATATATTCTGTGTCATTCTTTAGTATTATTGTCCCCTTGAATCTAGAAAGGTTCTCTCTCACATTTTTATCAAAATGGTCTCATTCTGTGCCAACATCTTGAGATTATGTCAAGTGTTTATGTTTTAGACTCTTTATCTAGAAAACAGAAAGTATATCTCCCCATATTCATCAATGCCACTGTAAAAACCAAGGCTCGACATTTCAAAACCGCTCAGAATTCAGTAGAACCTCATAATTCCAAGGGGACAATGTCTTTGAGATATATGACACCAGCAGACAAGTGCTTTAAGATGGGAATTCTTGCTTTGTGAACAGAATGTGTTTGGATTTAGCACGTTTCACTTTAATTACTTACTCAGACTTTCTCAAAACAACTGATTTACTTCTAGGCCAGCTGACTGGAAATAAAGCCCCATACACACAAACACAATAACATAGTCCAAAAATAGATCTAAGACATTGGTAATCAATGGCAATAAACCTCGACTTGTGCTAACTTTGCACTGAGAGAGAGAGAGAGCGAGAGAGCAAGAGAGAGAGAGAGAGAGAGAGCGCCCAAGCGAGAGAGAGAGAGAGAAAGCTCAAATGGCTCTGTATTCTAAATGTGAACTAGATGGGTATAAAGCCCCTGAGCTCTATGCTGTAGATCAGTGGAAATGCACTCTCAGGGGTGATGGATTTCCATCCAGTACCGTTGGGATGTGTAGGAATTGCAGAACTAATCATTTAACATCAGTATTCTCTGAAGCCCTAATGGATAAATGCAATCAAATCCTTACACCAAGGTTCCAGCATCTAACATAAAGCATTCCCTGCAGAGTAGAAGCGGTCACTATTTCGTAGTTTTCCTTTGTAATGAAAAAAATTGTGTGAGTGTGTGTGTGTGTGTGTGTGTGTGTGTGTGTGTGTGTGCATGTGTGTGCGTGCGTGTGTGTGTTCAGATGGATTTCTGTTGCCATGGTGAAATGTGAGCCTGTAACATTCAAACAGAACTTGTGAGGTCACAACCCTAATGGCCATGTATCAGACTAAATCAGATTAAGGAACATACAAGGAACATTTGAAAGCATCTCAGACCTAATTTGAAAAACCAGCTCTGTCACGTTTAGGCAACAGATTTGTTCAACTTCTCGCCTGAGACGTGAACGCAGCAAGCGAGAGAGACTGAAAGCGAGTGAGTGAAAGCTTGTATGAGAAAGTCCGACAGACAGAGAGGTCAGATCAGATGCTCTGACCTGATCCCTTCAGCCTTGTTATTCATCTAGCCAAAGGTCAGGTCGCCTTTACTGATATCAGCATTATGAATATTTGAAAGGCCTTTCAGGCGGGTGTAAAAGAGAGCACTCGTGCTTGCGCACTTGGCATTTGTGCCCGCACAAAGCAGCTCCCTGTCTTTAGAAGCCATTTAGCTGGGAGCTAGGAAAGGATGGATATGCCCCTGGCGCCAGTGCCGGCTCAAATGTCACTCCAACCCAAAGGCATAAGAGCGCCTGCATTAGGCAGACTGGCCTGGGGGACAATTCCTCTGCTTTATGACCAAAAGCCACTCTGCAGCGTTACCGTGGGAGATGAAGAGGTGAAGGACAAAATGCAGCAGGTCCACTGCAGTCATAGCAACCGTGAAAGAAGTGAAAGGCCACTGTATTATATGGGAGGTTAGACGGGCCAGATGAGCCTTGGCATCCTTGGCTCTCCTTAATTTCCCTGAGGGAACCCTCCTAAGGGATCAATACATTTCTATCTCATCTAATCTATAATGTTCAACCTTCTGTTGTATGACTGGTTAGTTGTAATCCATGTCCAGAGCTGTGACTGATTAGCCGTCATCCATGTGGAATACTTTTTACCTGCAGGTCATCAGAGGCAGAACAGTGTTTTCTAATCACAGCAGTGGAGGCAGAATACGGTTGACCAATCACAGTACAGAAGTCAGTATACTGTTATCCAATCACAGCAAAGGAGGCAAAATACAATCAAGAGGCAGAATATTGGTTAGCAGTCCATTAAGAACACAGTTTGTATCTATTACAATCTGATCCCAGTGAAATAACAGCACCAAAGCTGATATATTTACCAGCCAATAACAGCGGGAGAAGTTCACGCAGCCAAACACACTGCTATAAGCCTAAAAGCCAATCACATTACAGAAAGCAAGATACTAGTTTCCGATCACAGCTCACTGACAGAATTGATGCCTAATTACAGACAAAAGGCAGAATTCTGAAGTTCAGGAGGCAGAAGGGTGAAATCCAAATCATAGCAAATTCTGAATTTGAAGCACAGGAGGGGGAATAAGGTTGACCAAGAGACAGCTGCCATTCAATCACAGCAAAGAGACAGAATATTACTATCCAATCACAGAGCAAGAGGCAGAACACGGCCCATCATCACAGCACAGGAAACTGAACACTGCTATCCGATCAGAGCAAAGGAGAGCAAATACTTATCCAATCACAGCTAGGAGGCAGCCCGTCATTAACCACACACGGGACATGAAACCGCCAATCATAATGCAGGGATATAAGACAGCTAGTCAATTTTGGAGCAGATAGTGGGATTTATGGCAATTGAAAAATGGGGAAATGAATAAACAGATAAACCTGACACCTGCGGGGAGCAGTTCTGACCTGAAGTCAGTCAGTAGTCATTTTTATTACTCTCGGAGCTGCTCGTGGAGCAGCTCAGTAAGCAGAATCTGAATTCAGCCTGCAGGAATCAGAGCACCTGAAGGCAAAGCCCATACAGAAACCTGCTCCAGACCTGACCCACAACTGCTCAATTTATTTATGGACCGTCCACTACACAGTCACGGGCCATTTCAGCTCAGGCTGTGAGTGAGAATTAAAACGCCTTTCAAATATTTTGGGTACATTTCCACTCGTCCATGTTAACAGGAATTCTCTTGGCCCTGCAGAGAGTTTCTGTGGTGTTTTCACTCTGCCCACCAGAACCTCTGCTTGCTGTGAAAGTGCACCAGTGACATTTTCCCATGGCATGGCTGGAGGACAGAAAGGCAAAAAGGCCAGGCAGAAGACAGTCCGGGTCTACACATCTCTCTTTATTGATTTATTTTAGGTCTACCAGCCTCAAAGCCTGCCAGTCAAGAGCTCCACTGGTTGGGATAGCTTAAAAAAAACGAATGCGAGTCTGGCAGAATAGCACTTTTTTAAACTTATAGATGTTTAAACATCAACTTTTAGTTACGACCTTTTGGTTATGCTCTTTTTAATTATATATTATGAACAAACATGGTAAGATTGTAAGAATCTGTAGGGGTCATATTTCGCATAGCCAAATCTCTTCAAGAGCAACACCAGAGGCCTTTCTCTATGTTCAGGGATCTGGAGGAGTGACCCCTGGTCATGGTGACGTAACCACAAGCAGGTTATTTTATGGAAAGCTGCCAAACAATACAACATAACTGAGTGCGGCAAACGGTAAAACATCACTACCACAACAATATCACATCAGCGACCGACAACCGTCATCCAGAACCGATAGCACAGCAATAGTATACTGGCTGCCAGCCTCTTCCAACATTACTACCCTGCCTACAGCCCTCGTCCAGACTCACCAGCCTCCTCCACCATCAATAACACAGTCATACACTATCAAATGCAAACACAACCAGCTAGCAGACAGTGTCTAATCCTACTCCTGCCCTCCCCTTCACTTCATATTTAGTGTTTTTATTTGTGGGGTAACAAACCTGAGTTAAGATTAAGCCCATATAGAAGCATAACTATGATCTATAACTTGTATATTCAGATCTAAATCACTTTCCACTTGTAGGATGTGGGTTTTAGAGTAGAGCAGTGCGGTGCAGTGCATGGGGGGGGGTCTGTAAAGCACGTTGAACAATAACAACAGAGCATCCACTCATACATGTTCCTACCATCTGCTAGTCAGCTAAGGGTTGTGGTCCCTTGGCTCTGTTTCAGCAGCACCTGACAGGAGGAACGCCACTATGGGGCGTCTTTAGTGCCAGGAAAACTGCTGATCTGAGATCAGCCACAGTAAATGGCTCAGCATGAGCTCGTCCTGCCAGCAGGCATAAATGTGGTGTGTGTGTGTGTGTGTGTGTGTGTGTGTGTGTGTGTGTGTGTGTGTGTGTGTGTGTGTGTGTGTGTGTGTGTGGAATTATATTCCTCATTATTCCACAGCCAGACCATAATCTCAGAGAACGGAATTGCATTGTGAGTTTCAGATTGCCAATTACAGCCACAGATTCAGCGCTTGAATTCATGCTTATTTGTACTTCTCCCCCCTAAAGCCCACCACAGCCCTTCGAGAGCAACCATTATATAGCCCACCTTCCCCTCAAATTATCAGGTCCGAATCACAGTTGCAGCATAACGCCATGCTGGAGAGGCATTCTGAGCGAGAGGCGCAGCGGGACAGATGTGAGAGGGAGAGCAAGCGAGAGAGAGAGAGAGAGAGAGAGCGAGAGAGAGAGAGCGAGAGAGAGACTGATGTTTCAGAGCTTATGAAGAGGAGGCAACAACCAGAACATACATTCATTAGTGATTAAGGTTAATTAACAGATGCATCTTCTACAGTTGCTATGCATGTCTGTAAGAGAGAGAAGAAAACCCAAGACTAACAGATAGAGAGAGCAAAAAGGGGGGGAGAGAGAGAAAAATGAAAAGAAACAAAAGAAAGCAAGAGAGAATAAGAAAAAGCAAGAAAAGCGGGTAACGACAAGGAAGGGCTAAAAGAAAAAACAGAAAAGGAGCAAGATGAAGAGAGAAACAGGGGAGAGCAAAAGAGAAAGGAATGGAGGCAAAGGAATAAAAGACACCAAGAGAAAGAGATGGAGGGGTGAAAAAAAGAATAGCAAAAGAGAGAGAAAGGGAGAGAGAACAAGAGGAAAAAAAGGATAGAGGACAAGTGACAAGGGGATTTTGAAAGAAAGAGAAATGAGAGAAAGAAGCAGAGACTTCTTCCAAAAGCCTTGAAGGAGAAACCAATAGAGTGAGGGAAATGGAGATAGAGAAAAAAGAATGTGAGAGAAACAGAGAAAGAGAAACAGTGGTGAGAGAGAGACAAAAAGAGAGGGGCAAAGGCAGGGAAGGGTTAAAGAGAGAGAAAGACATAGTGAGAAGAGAGGACAAACAGGGAAAGAATGAGAGACAGAATGAATGAGAAAGAGAAAGAGCAAAAGCGAGAGAGAATGTGAAAATCTTGTGTCTTAGAGCTTTTAGTACAGTTTGTCAGTGCTCCTCTATCCTAATGCATCACAGGTCAGTCTCCTGACCAGTATATAAGCAACTAAAAATGACAAAGTGACCAGTGAGTTATGAACAGTGCATCTACCGAGACACACAGAGTATGGACACACCTTACAATGAATTAATTCAGCTAATTTAAGTAAGTCTAGTCTCTACAGAGAAGTACTGCCAATAGAATAGGACTCTCTGGAGCAGATAAACATCAACCTATTGGCAACATGCCTAATAACATGTGTGGGCTAGAGGAGAATAAAGCCCTGTATATGAGGAGTTGGGGATGAGGTAGGCTGGGGATCATCCAACATCCCTGCCTCAGGAATGCTTGTCTCTCTGAACGAAGTGAGACAGTCACAGTAGAGACTCCAATAAAATCAACTCTTAATATGCCTGATCTCAGAAGAAACAGTGGATGAGCGCATATCCTGCTTCTTTTAAGACCTGTGATGAAAGTCTTTGCCTTGCTGATTAAATATAACATACTATAGAATCTATTAAGCTGATTCATGCTTTAATTACAGTTATTAATAGAGATGAATCGTTATCGCTGAAGCTGGACACCCATAATTAATCAGAATGCTCACTGAATCAACAGGAATGTCTTCTATCACCCATGAGTGTTCGAACAGCACACTCAGCGGAAAGCTCTGCGATTTGCCGGAGCAATCATTCGCCGAGCAGCACTATTTATACCCGGCACTGCATGTGTAGTGTGTGTGTGTGTGTTCTTGAAGGATGCAGTGCAGTAATTGAATATGCATTCTGCCCAGCGCCTTCGAGAGGATGCCGTGCCAATATCTTGCAAAACATGAAATCCACAGTGCAAACGCCAAGTACAAAGCGAAAGCAGAACGAGAACGTGCAAAAGCCCGCGCGAGACGCTGAACTGACAGTGAAGTTTCCACTGTTGATCTGCTGTGCTTTGCTCACGAGAAGCTGCAGCTGTTCTCTGGGCTGGTATCCATCCTCTGCAGGGCTGAGGTCTTCAGCATGTCTTCAGTGCATTCAAAACACAACCTATGCCTGTGTACTGGCTGACCAGCATACCAGTGTTCATGTTTATACCGATGTGGTGCTGATTGACACCAGCACACAATACATGCTGGTAAATGGTGCTGGTCTAGTGCTGATTGATCCTCATACTAGATTTCACAACGTAACCTTGTCTGCTGCTGGTTAAACATTGAGCCAATTGCAATACATGCTGGTTAATGCTGGTCTGGTTCTGACTGACCAACATACCATTGTTCAAAACACAAAATATGGTGGTTTAGTCCAGTGCTGGTCTGGTCCTGATGCTCTCAGTGTTGCCTCTAGTACTGGATGTAGGAATAATTCCTTGATTTTGATCATTGAATCAATGAAACTTGATGGAAATATTGGAATCCAATATCAAACCTCAATATCTGAAAAACATTTACGTTTATTTTACACTATAAGACATATTAACAGACAGCCACCAATAGCTAAACTTATTATAACCCACATTTGACAACAGACAACAAACAATAGCTATAATAACTTATAATAATCCATATTTGGTGCATCATGTGGCCCATAGTTATCGACAGCAGTGTGTCATAAATAAAGTCTATTAGAGATTCTCAATGTGGGTGATGATTTAGGAACACAGTACATTATGTTAGAGCTCCAGTGCCAAAACCGAAGTGCAGTAATTTAATATCGACAGGATGCCGTGCCAATATCTTGCAAAATCCACAATGCGGACGCCGAGTAGCAAAGGCAGAATGAGAATCTGCAGAAGCCCGTGCAAGACGCTGAACGGACAGTGAAGTTTCCACTGTTGATCTGCTGCGCTTTGCTCACGAGAAGCTGCAGCTGTTCTCCAGGCTGATATCCATCCTCTGCAGGTCCGAGGCCTTCAGCATGTCTTCAGTGCATTCAAAACCCAACCTATGCCTGGGTACTGGTTGACCAGCATACCAGTGTTCAAAACACTGGTAGGAATAATTCATTGATTTTGATCAATGAATCAATTACATTTGATGGAAATATTGGAATCCAGTTTCAAACCCAACTTACAACAACCCACATTTGGTTCATCATGCAGCCCAAACAAGTCTATTAGGGATGCTTAACGTGGGTGATGATGTAAGAAAACAGTCCATTATCATCTACATTTTGAATAATAAATAAATAAATAAATAAATAAACTCCATTGGATATTTTTTTGTTTTTGCCCAACTGTTCCTTCTGCTTGATGAAGTGCCAAATTGTGGTGTGAGATGCATCACTGCAAGCTCACATTTGATTCACAAGCCTCAGTTTATGAAACACTCCAGTCAAGCACATGATGGAAAGGGAGAGAGCAACACTTCCCCATCCGCTGACCTCTGTCTACCAATTAAAGACTAAAGATAAATAACTCCGTGAAAAACAGCAAAATTCCCAGCAGCTTTAGCTTATTACCCTCACAATAAGCAATAAAATCTCACACATCTCACGCCCTTATAATTGCACTTCGGCAGCAGAAATTATAACGGTCCTGTGTGCTTCCTTCTGCGACTCTACGCTCAACATTCCCCCCAGCAGCCGCAATAAAACACTGACTGACAGCTTTTCATATATTCTCCACACTGCCGCTAAAGACGTGGGAGACATGGGAGCGTGGCTTTGTGGGCACGGGTCACTAACCATCTAGTCCCCTTCCACTGGAGTAATAACGAGTGGTCTAGACTTATGTATTCTGCGTACCTTGTGACTAACTATCTGGTTGAACCTATAAACAAATACATGAATAAGAAGAATTGGCCACCACATATGGCCTAGTCCCAATGCAGACAGACTAGGTTATCTACCACAAATCCAGAAAAAAAGCTGTATCCATGTTCCTGTGCCCTACATGTTCACTATATAGAGCACTAGAATAGGAAACATAATTGGACGAGGTTATGAACGATTTCGATCTGAGTGCTAGAATCGGGTTGGACCCTCAGAAATGCTACATGTGAATCTTGCAGTGATGTGAGTATCCCATATCCGATAACGTACCTTGTTTGAACTTGTGGTGCACGGTGGAGCACTGAAAATTCCATTTTCAAACATCACTACAAATAGGGGTTCGGTTTTGGGTACAGCTTAGGTTAGCTTGCACATGAGAAGACTAGTCTTGCCAGAATGTAGGAAGACTACATGTTCCCCAAACCGACGTTACAAATGTGCCGTTCTTGTTTGCAAAGATGTTAAAATTTGGGTTATAAAGTTGCCAGTACAAATCTCTCTCCATCTCTCTCAGACTCAGTCCCTCTCTTTCTCTCTACAATAAAGACCTTCTTTTCATGCACCATCAAATCTGTCAGAGGCACAGAGAAGACACACACACACGCACACACACACACCCTCTCAAAGATGGGTGATCTAAAATCAGTCTGGCGCTGAAAAACAACCATACGCACATGAGATTTAATGAGGAAACACCACCAACCATCTTCAAACTTGCATAAACTTGCACTTCCAACACATAATCATTAAACCTGTACTCTCAACCATCAGTAGCATCAGAACCTCACCAGCATATGCCACTGTCTTTCAGACAGAGAGTAAACACCCATGATGAAAGAGAAACTTTATTTCACTTCATTTCATTCATCAATAGCTCACACAAGAGGACAGAATATTAGACGATCAAAGCAACAGCATCCTTAGCATTCCACAGAAAATACCCATGCTTCAGCCATTTCATTAGAAACACCTACTTTGTACTTTTTGTGCACTGGCCACTTTGTTCATCAATTCATTATATCGATCTCACTGACTGTAGTCATCTGTTGCTGTATACAGGGGTTGGACAGTGAAACTGAAACAACTGTTATTTTAGTGGGAGGTTTCATGGCTAAATTGGAGCAGCCTGGTGGTCAATCTTCATTAATTGCACCAGTAAGAGCAGAGTGTGAAGGTTCAGTTAGCAGGTAAGAGCACAGTTTTGCTCAAAATATTGCAATGAACACAACATTATGGGGGACATACCAGAGTTCAAAAGAGGACAAACTGTTGGTGCACGTCTTGCTGGCGCATCTGTGACCAAGACAGCAAGTCTTTGTGATGTATCAAGAGCCACGGTATCCAGGATAATGTCAGCACCACCAAGAAGGACCAACCACATCCAACAGGATTAACTGTGGACACAAGAGGAAGCTGTCTGAAAGGGATGTTCGGGTGCTAACCTGGATTGTATCCAAAAAATGTCATTCCCAAGAAGAACTGACGCTGTATTGGCCGCAAAAGGAGGCCCTAGTTCACCATACTAATCAATTATTGTGGTCTAAAACCAGGTGTTTCAGTTTCATTGTCCAACCCCTGTAGTTAATAACAGAACTGGTCATCCAAGTTCAACCCTTGACCTCTCATGTTCTTGTGGATGAATGCAATCAAATCCTCACAGCAGTGTTCTCATCTAGAGAAACTTCATATTAACAGACTTTCTTTCTGAAGAAATGCTGGAGATCCAGGTGTCTACAACCTTCTGCACACAGTGTATATTTAGATCTAAAGCAGTTGATGTACTGAGGAGTGAATGACTGGATTTTACTGGGGAGTGCGGGTCTGGTTTTACTGGGGAGTGAGTTACTGGTTTACAGAATGTTTGTTTATGAAGGAGGCAAAGGGGGAGTGGAGTCTGACTGTGATGCTGAAGAGAGGGAACATTTCAGGGCCACTCTGAAGGCCAACAAGATCAGACACTCTTCTGAAGTCACCCACAGTGTCACTTCTGCTGAAGTGACCTCTATAAATGCCACTGTGTGTGTGTGTGTGTGTGTGTGTGTGTGTGTGTGTGTGTGTGTGTGTGTGTGTGAGTGAGTGAGAGAGAGAGACCACTCCTTGGTTATGTGAAAGGAAGGTCGGCCCACTGCAGATGGTCAGAGTGGGCCTTCGCCCCAGGTGAGCGTTCACAGCTGACAGGGGAGGGTGTGGGAGGTCACGCAAGAACACAAACACACACACACACACACACACACACACACACACACACACACACACATCTGATTTGTTTGGACCCATCTGTAGAAGAGTAGAGTAAGCATTATGTAATGACTTTCCGGTGCTGATGATCAACTACACTCACTGTCTCTCTCTCTCTCTCTCACACACACACATGCACGCACACACACACACACCTTGAAAAACACTGGCTATCACTGGGCAATACCAACCCAAGATGCTTAACAAGATACTTAGCAAGTACTTAACAACACCCTAGCAACCACATGTATCACAACAGCAACACCCTAGAATATAACACTTGAACATGCTATATGTGGAGCATAATCACTTTGCAGGTGGTTGCTGGAATAGAAGGCTTCTATGGTATCTCACATCTATTACAGGAGAGCGACTCATATGGTCGTCTCAAATTGCACTTGATTAAAGAGTGAACGTGAACATAGGTTTGGGTTAAATGTAGCATGGCAGCACTGTCATTAAAGAGCACATGGAAACACCTAGTAAAAACAGGAATACACACACGTGTGTGTGTGTGTGTGTGTGTGTGTGTGTGTGTGTGTGTGTGTGTGTGTGTGTGTGTGTGTGTGTGTGCGGTTCAACATGTCAGTATGTTGTGTGTGACTTAATCCCCCCTTATTCATTCTGACTGACATCCAGTGGATTGTCTCGGATGTATGCTGAAACTCTGAGTCATGTAATTATTACTCTCACACACTCGCCACTTATTACACTCTTTCAGTCTGTGTGCGAGTGTGTGTATGTGTGTGTCCGTGCGGTTCAACATGTCAACGTGGCTGTCACTGCAATCAGGCTGTAGCTCCTGGCGCTGCTGAAAGAAACCGCTCATTAAGTCGTTTGAGTTGCCTTCGCGTTACGGCTCAGAGAGAATGACTAACGTAAACAGGGCCGAACCTTGCGAGGAAACGAGCAAGACGACGGGAAAACACTACTAATGCTCCTCTAGAGGAAACTCCTGTGAGTAGGTGATTTTAAGGGGCATTGAATTTAACGCTTCTGGATTACAGGCGCCGTGTGTATGAGCAACACCGGGCTGGTTATTATTTGTTGTTTTGTAATCGAGTTGATTGTAATTGCAGTCTTGGCTTCAATTTGAGTCCATTCAGGTGTTATTATGTACATTATAACATGGAAACAGGGCATTTGTTTAACTACAGGTCTCAGGACATGAAATATGTTCAGATACTGAAAGAAATATTTACAAAGGACCCAGTTAAACAAATAACAATATTATTGAGCAATTTGTTACAATATTTTATATTTTTGTAAGAAAAGTATGAACCTCTGTTCACCATCAACGAAACCACAGAAATTGGTTCATAACACTGTAGCATCCATCCAAGAACCAGCTTGAAACACATTAGCTCAACCTGGTAGCAACTACCTGAGATACTTTAGTGATCGCTTAGCAGCCTTAACAACCTTGTGCGTCAATAACAATCACAATCTTGCAACACAATAACAATCTTGCAACAGCAAAGCACTTTTGTAAGTCGCTCTGGATAAGGGCGTCTGCTAAATGCCGCAAATGTAAATGTAAATGTAAAACACCCTAGCAACCACCTACTATCAGCTTCACCCCCCCCCCCCCCACACACACACACACACACACATTTAAGATCTTTGTGAGAAAACCTTTACTGGTTTTTGCACTTGACTATCAATAATTTTTTCAAATTTCTTGTGATTTTAACCATTTCATTATAAACATAATTGTTTGCAAAGAGTCATTGTCTTGCTGCATGATCCACATATGGTTAAGCATCAGTTTTCATGGACAAATGATTTCACCCTCTCTTGGAGAATTTGCTGTCCAATCCAGAATTCATAGGTCCATCAATAATGACAAGGCATCCTGGACCCATGGCAACAAATCATCTCAAAGGGACTCAATGGGGCACTATTGCTGCAGAGCATGCAGTTTTATTGCTCAATGGTTGCCAACTCTGGTCCAGGAGGGCAAGGAGGAAGGGATTGGTCAGGTTGTCCTCTAGGACTAGGGATAGGCATTGGTAATGGTGACCTGCATCATTAGGACTGGGCGGTCTAGGCCAATCGTGGCAAATGCCATGTAAGACCAAGCAAAACCAGCAAGCATACATAAAAGGTCATACTTGTGGTGCCTCAACTATGATATCCAACCACATGTATGACCACCAAACAACCTAGCAGGATTATGTGTGGCTGCTCCAAAACATCTCAATCCAATGGCAATCCTGAAAGAACCTTTGATTACTTGTTAGCTACATTAGTCTCATAGCTCCAGTGTAAAACTAATGAACCACACTTCAGACACCAAACATGTCTCGGCTGATTAGTCAAGCAATTAGCATTCTTCCTCGCTGACATCAAATGCACTGTTTTTCAAGAGGTTTGAAAACGCCTCAGCAAGCTTCCTGTGTGGGTGCTAATCAGGTTCTGATCAGAGATCTGCTGCTCTCTACTCTTCACTCTGGGAACGCTACAGTGAGTCTGCACTAGGGCGGACAGAAATAAATGAGTTAAAATAAGTAGGTCCAGACGCGACTGGAAATAGAAAGTGTTCGTCTGTTGGAGGCTGTTCTGGTAGAATAGCTGCTGTGGTGAGAACAAGGTTTCTCCAAAAAGAACCACAAGAGTTTTCAGAGATGAGAAAAATGCCTGGGCTGCTTCACTGTTTTTAGCCCAGATGGGGCAGATTTGGACCACGTTTGCTAATAAGACAGCTTTCAAGATCTATAAAGAAAATGTATGAAATGCCAAATAAATAAAAGCTGTAACAAAATGGACAAACGTTCTCCATAAGCATGACCAGCAGCCACTTGATGGACCACAGCCTACTATCTGTACTGCTCTCTAACAACCAGTGTACCGTTCCACATATACTTCAGAACACATTAGCAAACTGAAGAACCTTCAACTGCTCACACATTCTGAATGGCCAAAACACTGTGGACGCCTTCTCAACCAGTGCTTCATCCAAAATCAAGGAGGGAGTATGTCCACCTCTACTGCTGCAACTGACTCTACTCTTCTGGGAAGGCTTCTCACTAGATTTGAGAAGATCGCTTTGAGTATTTGATTGCATTCAAGCACGATAGCATTAGTAAGGTCAGGTTCTGATGCTGGATGATTAGTTTCATCACTTTAATTCATTCCAAAGGAGTTGGTTGGAGCTCCACTGCACCCTTTGTCTGACATTTGGCCTTGGTAATAGCTCCCAAGTAACCACCAGAGATAACACAGTAACCGCCTATATAACCAGGCTCATGTGCACCTAATCCAGAGCTTCCCATTCCACTCGATAAAGCTTTTGTCTAGATATACACATTGCAGGGGCACGTTTAAAGGCCTGTGTCGGCACCCTTAAGGTTGTGCACAAACATAGGACATATGGGGTCAGTTTCCCAGACAGGGGTTCAGTCCTGGACTACTTTTTCCTTCCAGTGCGGAATATTCATTCAGCATGCTGTGTAGTCCAGGAAGAGGCTTAATCCCTGACTGGAAAACAAACCGATTTGAACTTAACTCATAATCTGATCATTTAATACTGATCATTTAAGACTAATAATATAGCAGACAATCCTTGGCCCAACACAAACTACTTAAGCCACTAGTGTGTGTGTTATGGTGATGGCAAATAAGATAATGTCACGTACCGCTGGTCTGTGTTGCGTTGTGTTTACTGTTTCATGTGCTTTTGAGCACATGTCATGTCTCCTCCCATTCCCAGCTCTACCATCTGAAACCCTGCCCCATCGTTATCATGTCCCAGCCGTGTCTCGTTATTGTGTGTGTGTATATAACTCCCTTGTCTCAGTTAGTCCTTGTCGTTCTTCTCGTTTGTATGTGTGTCTAGTTGCTTACTCGTGTCGTGTTTCCATGTCTGCTTACAACTGTGAGTTATCATTAAATACAACCCTTCAAGTACTTCCGCCTCCTACCTCTGTGCCGTGAGACGTTACAGATAACCCAGCTCTAGTAGCCACATACAGGATTCAACATGCCAACTCAGTTCTAGGCCACATGCAGCCCACATGCAATCTACCTTGTAAAATATATAAACCTTTTTGATTTTGGACCGACACTGTCCCAGCTGTATACAGTAGTAGCTGTGTTCTGACACCCAGACTTGGACAATGTCATCACCATCATTCTATGACGGTATGTGGTTCAATTTAAAGTATGTGTGAGCCAAAACTGGGCCATGACTCTTTTGCTATCTTGCTATTTTATCTCTAAAAACAGATAGAAGCTGCTACCCCTGTTTCTATCTCTGCACTGTATTTTACTCCATGTTTACAGACAACTAGGGGTCACATAGTGTGAGACAGCACATAAACTAAAGGTCTCAACACTGTCTGAAGTGAGTGTGTGGTGATTCAGGCATGCAGTTTGCAATCAAAAAGCATCTGTTACCTGTTACATGCATTTCTTTTGTAGTTATCACGCAAAACTAAAGAAACAAACATCAGACTGATTGACTGCACGTGGGAAACAGACCTGAGAAATTGACATTGTCCATTAAATGATACCATCAGTATGAATAACAAAGGCCTTAATGAGCATTAATGAGAAATGACATATAAATCATTTGCACACACACACACACACACACACACACACACACACACACTGAAGTATGGCATAGATGCAGCAGCCAGGCATGTGGGAAGGAAACGGGTCTCAGATCAAAGGGTAATGCGGACCCATCTCTCTTGCAAATGAAGACATTTCATTTGTTATAATAACCCGACTGAATGTAAGTCAATTCCAATATGACTTGTGTGATGGTGCCTTTGATCTGTGATGCAATTATCACTTTCACACATAAATCAGAATTAGACCTCACAGAGATCATCACCTCATCAGAGAGGGGGGGGATAGAGACAGTAATAAAGTAATAAAAGAGTGATAAAGAAATAGACAAAAATGAATAAACTCAAACGGAAAAGGAAAGATTGCTGAGAGTAGAAAGAAGGGAAAGTGATGGGTGATCCCATTCCTGACATTTAAATAAAAGAGATGTTCAATTTTTTTCATTTCCAAAAACATAAACCATTTCAAAATAACGAGAAATCATCTCAGAATTGGAAAAGGACCAGTCTTTCAGCTTGAACAGTCAATATCGCTCAAGGGTGACATGACAACCTGTCCCTGCATTGTCTCTCAAGCTTAAATGTATTTTGCTGATTGGAATCAAGCACATTTAATACGATGCACAGCCAATTGAAAAAGAAATTCACATTTAAAAAAATTAGAAGATAACAGTATCTAAAAAGGAGACAAAAAGGACAGAGATTGAGTGAAAATAAGACAGAAAGAATAGAACAAAGGAACAAAAAGTGAGAGATAGGAAAATAGAAAGATGGGAAAAGGGCATGTTAGCAGGATAAATGTTAAAAGTGAGTGAGTGAGTGAGTGAGTGAGTGAGTGAGTGAGTGTGAGTGAACTACTGCAGTTAATATAGATCCATAATGGCAAAAGACACACACAGTTTTCTCCTGATGGTCTGTCTATGTGTGTGTGTGTGTGTGTGTGTGTATGTGTGTGTGTGTGTGTATGTGAGTGAGTGAGTGAGTGAGAGAGAGAGAGAGAGAGCGAGAGAGAGAGAGAGACCTGGTTACTTTTATTCTCCAGAGGCTGTGCACATTTTCATTCCCAAATCCTGCTCACACCTGCCCCAACTGTCCCCAGCCACCCACCCCCCCACAAGAGCCCCTCATAATGACACACAACCCTGCCAGTTATAGAGAGACATTATGACAGAGAGCAGAAGGCTTTGAGACAGAGAGAGAAAATGTGAGCTAGATACAGAAAGAGAGAGAGAGAGAGAGAGAGAGAGAGAGAGAGAGAGAGAGAGAGCGCGAGAGAGAGAGAGCAAAGATCCACCTGTCCACTCTGTCAAGACAGGGAGCAACACAGACAGAAAAGTGAAAAAAGGGAGAGAAGAATGAAATTGTTTATATTGAAAAATGGATGTATTTGGATTATGAATCGACCAATCACAAAATAAGTCTTTTGAATCTATCAGTTTTAATATTCAGCTCAAGGCTGTTTTCATTTGCTGGCTAAAAATGAAGACGTTGAAAAGGAATCTCTCACTAACAACTTTTCTGTTGTAAAACGTTAAAGCTACAATAAAAATAACAAACATAAGTTTCTCTAATTTTCTGGCTCAACAAAAAAGGGCAACGAATGTGAGACTAATTTTGTGTTGCTGTTTTTGTGTTACTGCAGTTTGCGTTAGTGAGTCTGTTTTGGCATCGTCTGTCTGTAATGTAGCAGCTCAGTGACGTGTTCGCCTCGCATGCCCCCCTTTATTGCATTGCAGTTCATTGTGAGGTTGACTTGACTAGAAAAGTTTTCCTATTTTTTCCACTCAGCCCACGTCTTTATGAGACTCCTACACAGGTTTGGGGGAAACAGTATCCAGTTGCAGACCCGCAGTGTGGCACAAGATACACCCCACCATGTGGGAGGCTGGGGTTTGATGCCCAGTCTGAGAAACTGTGCTGGGTTACACCAGTAAGAGTCCTTGGGCCAGACTCCTAACACTACTGTGGCCCACCTCAGTAATATGAGTAACCTTGTAAGTTGCTCTGGATAAGAGTCTCTGCTAAATGCCATAAATGTAAAATGTAAATGTCACTGTCAGACCATACCATCCAGTATGATCCAGTATGATCCAGTATTATCCAGTATTATCCAGTATTATCCAGTATGGTTCATTTCAGAATTGGTTATTGGTCATTATAATCATGAAGTTAATATATGAGTGTTTCTGAAACATTATGCAGAACATTATCAGGGATATCCAGAGCTGACAGTGAGGGGCTGACAGTGCTGTACTGCGGGTCTGCAGATAGACCCTCAAAATATTGACTATTAAATTAGTTGCCAAGGAATCAATTTTAATCAACTAATTTGATTGGACGTGCACCCTTACTGTATCATGTGATGTCTGTTAGATGCATCCAAACTCCTTAAAACACCTCTGCTCAGGTTCCGGAAGCCCTGTAGAAAGAGAAGTGTCATATAAATGCCATAAAAGCTCCAATCAGAGATACAGGCTTGACACCTTCAATTTTACACACACACACACACACACACACACAAACACACACACACACAAACACACACAGGAGCAATATAGTGAGCTGGAGGGCAAGATAAAAAGAGAGAGCGATATCAATCAGAGAGAGTGGGTAAAGATGGCCGGAAGGCCGGAGAGTGAAAAGGAGAGCAGGGCCTTGAGGGACGTGGCCAAAAATAAGCGGGAGGAACTGGAGGGGAGATGTGAGAGAGAGAGCGAAGGAGAGAAGAAAGGATGAGGCAGATGGGAGGGTTGCTGGAGGGCAGAGCAGGGGAGAGAGGTGTGGAGGAGAGATCTAGAGCAGGCAAGGATCATTCTGTGGACTTTATGGGCAAGTGTGCAGCAGCTAGGAGACCCTTGAGCCAGTCAATAGAAGACCCCTCGACAACAGTTACAACAACGTATAAAAAGTTGCCTATTCAGGTTATGGCCTCATGCACAGACAATATGACAATAAACTCCTGTTATTGGACACATGCTCCAAAGGGGGGGGGGGGGGGCTCAGGGCAAGAATGACATCATCTATTTTATAGTTATTTACTAGATAAACCTATTTTCTGTTTCTGAAGATCTGAAGAATGAATGGTATCTGGAGTCCCGAGCTGCTTTTGGATGTTCACAAATCACAGTAAATACAACAGTGGGTTACAGAGTGGACACAACATGGACCGTATATTCTCCTTATTCCACCAGGACCACTTTCAAGAGTTTGTTTCTTCTGCTTCTGTGTAGAACTTCCAGTGTGACAGCAGTATAATACATTTAGTGACAGGGTGTCACAGTAATAGGAAGAGGAGTCTTTTAACTTATAATCACCCAAACATCCACTTGTCTGCACTAAGTAGTTATTCATTAATAAATCAAATAATAAATCAAAAAGCTCTGAAGAAAAAATATTTACAGATAAATTACAGTTAACTGCACGCAGGGAGATGAAAGTATTATTACATAATTATTATTACACAGTACATTATGTTGTATTGAAAAAAAAGTGAGTTTGACTTCCATTAAGCCATATTATTCTGCACCCAAATAACACATCATAAGCTATAAGTCACGCGGCAGCCATTGCTTGGTGGTAAGGGAACCAGACTTGGGAATGGAATGTTGCTGGTTCTAATCTCTGAACTGCCAGTGCATAACTGAAGTGCCCTTGCGCATGGCACTCCAACTCCCCAGCTGCTCCATGGACAGGGCTGCCCACTGCTCCAGGCATGTGTGCTCACTGCCCCCTATAGGGTGTGAATTCACTAGTGTGTGTGGATGGGTTAAATGCTGAGGACAAATTCCCGTGTGCAAGCACCTTTACCTTTAGGATGCTGTGCAACAGTTATGTCTCACCCAGACATTCTTGGCCTCCTGATTGGGTCTATTAAACTCACTAAATTTAATCATTTCTATTTTTAATTTTATTTCCTTTTTTATTTTATGTTCTCTGATAATATATCCAACGTCCCTGACCGTAGGCCCTATAACTTGTCAAGGTCCAGCACAGTTCAGTCCAGCACACATCCAACTGGCCTTTGATAACTGCTGCATCCGGCTGCAGCTGCCATCCGGACAGAAGCCGGCGTGTACGGCAGAGTGGACAGTGACAGGAAATCGATCCACGCTGGACTGAGAGCAGGTCAGTGGGTGGCAGTAATCCCATCTAAGAAAGAATGCTCTGCCAGCCTGTCTCTAATCTTCGGTCAGTGGTCAGTGTAGCGTCACAGGTAAATGCTCCACAGAGCCAGCCTCTCTCTCTCGCTCTCTCTCTCTCTGTCTGTCTCTCTCTCTCTTTTTAACAACCATGGTTTGTGCCTTCATTTGAGCACTGGGGGCCTTTGCTTAAACACACACACACACACACACACAGGCTGATAAGACTTTGCAGTGTTACTGCAGTCGATACACTCCAGGGAAGGTGACGGGTTGGCTGTTTGCACCATTAGCATTCAGGTTGAACTGTGTGACTGTTTAGTATCTGATCTGTGCTCTTTATGGAGCTGTAGCGTAATCAGCACTCGGGGAGATGCAGGAACAAGCTCACGGGGGAGCGGCAGAACACCGCGGAGCGAACAAGGGGGACACCAACTACCTTTACGGAGAGAAACCGAGGGGACTTGCACTGGGTAGCAATTCAATTTCTGTGTGTCAATTTCTAATGAGGCTGCATGATGCTTTTATTCAGACTGTGAGATGACGAGTGGAAGTAGACCTTAAGTTCAGGCCTTGAAGGTCACAATTTGGCAAAAAGGATATACATTTAAATGAATCCATCTTTAGTCTCTGCAAGCATTCCTATGGGATTTGCAGTAGTATGTTCTAACAGCATGCAATGGTGCACATGAGCATTTCTGGCAGTTCTAAATTAAACACATTTTAAGATTGTAAAAGGTATTTGTGCATGTTTGGCTCTATAGCTATGAAGTTAACATAATATCTAAGACATTATTAAATAATGGGGAACATCAGTGCCTGTTAGGCCTTGAGAGCAAGTAAACACTTTATCTACAAACACTCTCACACACACTTCTTTGGCCACGAAAACCTAGTGGGCAACCCAGTGGTTAAAGGATCAGTTGTACTTGTAACACTGCATAATGTGATAATGAAATTTTCATAGGATTCGTACGATTGTTGTAGAGGTGGATGTCAACCTTCTGACATATGAAGCAGAAAAGCCTCTGATCGGCTGGATTCAACACTGCCAACACTTTACTAACCCCTAACACCACTCACTCATTATCAACCCCCTACGGTTCTCCTAATATGCTGGGAGGGTGGGAGACCCACTGATGCTGAGGGTGGATGTACTACTTAAGAAAACACCTAAAGATTTCTGGGAAGAATAAATATAGATTCTCATCCTGTATTTCCACAAATCCCATAGAAATATAGTTTGATTGTAAACAAGAAGAATCCAGTGTTATCTAAATACAGACAAACGAGTTCTGCCATTGGTTAGGACTTCAGGACCAGGTCTGAATATACTATTAAAATCCCATCGGGGCATTTTGAGATTTAATTAGGTAGCAATTAGTTGTAATTAGGGCTGGGCAGTATATTGATTTTTTAAAACACACCAGGATGTAAACAAAGCACAATATAAGCTGAGGCAAATCTTTTATACTGAGTTTTAAATATTTAAAATAATGTTCTTTCAATTTTGCGATTTTTCTGCTCCCCACAGGCCTAAAGACCCAAACTAAAGACCTACATCTACAGTTACAGTTATCCACTGCTATTATCCAAAAAAAAAAGATAAAATAAAAAAATGAATTTTGTCCTGCCTGTTTGCAGAAACTGTACTGTTTCATGATTTACAACATTCAAAAGGAGGTTATACCCTTTCTAAAATCAATCTTTTATTAATTCACTGTGAATAAAGCTGTGAATAAAAATTCACATCGGAATGAGCCGTCTTCTCCAAACGTGTGATCCAGAAGTAGATTGAAAGGCAATATCGATGTCTTTTATTCATTCCTCATTTCATTTATTCCTTTCCATTTATCATATGATTCACATCAAGTTCCTCTAATAATTATGTGGTGTGTATTCTGTATTCTCTAACTGTCAGCCAGTCAAACCCCTGAACTCCCTAAAACAAGAGCAAAACAACTCGGATGAACTTTTGCACCTCAGTCTTTCCTGGGCCTTGCTTTCTCCCCTTGTCTTTGTAGTTAATTCACTCAAAGTGACTCTGGAAATGCTGCAGAGGAGAGTGTGTGTGATGGGTCAGGAGCTTTCCCAGCATCTTAATCAGTTATGTGCCAATTAGCAGCTCACTGTGTGCAAGTCTCCACCACGTAATTCACTTAGGCCATGAAACATCTGACAGGTGCATCACACACAAACAACACACACACACACACACACACACACACACACACACACAAAGTTTACTGCTATCTCACCTCGACACACACCTAGTCCCCAAAAAGAGAAAACACTGTTACCATGGAAATTAGAGCCAGGAGGCTAATTCTGTTCCTTGACCTTAAGCTCGTTAAAAAACTTTTCCCAGATCAGTGAGTGGAGAAGCACAGATGTGACGTCTCCCATTACCGTGGCAACCTCTCCATCAGCAATGCACACCACATACACTCTCGCACACACACCGCAAATACAGTGATTAAGTGTAATGGATGATTGAGAGTCTTGGTAATGCTGTAGCAATAATATGAGATCTCTAAAACGTCAACTATAATTACATTCAGCATCCACATGTTGTTAAAAACACCGCTTTCCAATAAGAGCTCATTAAGGGGGACATGTATAGGTAACAGAGGCGCTACAGCTTGTGTTTTGCCTCAAGGGGCGACTCCGTAGATAAATATGCTGATAAATATAAATATCAGCAGTTAAACCAGCAAGTTCAGGTCAAAGATCATCTGTTTTTCACATCTGCGATCACTCGAAAGGTGCACAATTACTGTAATCTCTCTCAGCCTTCTGCTGTAGTTACGATCTCAGAGTGGGTTCCTCTTTCATAATGCTGTAATAAATAGAAATATTATAAATATCCTAAATACTCTGTATGACAAATATATGGGATTATTTTGGATTGTGGCAAAGGTGTTCCAGATGCATTCATATTTAAGCATTTTCTGACGGTTGGCTTGACCTGAAGGACTATCTTTGATGATTATGTTTTAATTCACACATTTCAGTCAGAAAGACAGAATCACGCTAGATAGTTTACAGGGTAATTTATTAAGGCAGTCAATTAAGGCCCATAAGCCACTCAGAGGCCCCAACAGTATTGCATCTCTCTGGTGCTGATAAGTAAATAGCGGCATAAACTCATTCAGTGTGTAAATGACATGAGCTTTAAGCTTTAAGAGAATGCGGCAAACCTGGAGCTGGAGCTGCCAGTTTCTCATCGCCCTCATTATGAGCCGACGACTCGAATAAGGTGGGGAATCAGATCTGGCCAGGATTTGTTGTAGCATAGTTTGTGGTTTGTCTGTGTGTTTCCGTGTGTGAATAAATACACGTTAGGTGGCACTGAGCCATTATCTGTATGTTTGAGACCTGAGAAGTTGGCCATTCATGTGACTCAGCCCTCTTCCTGCAGCTGAGATCACAACACAAATTCACAATAAAAAAATCAAATTGACGAGAAATCCTGTAAGTGAGTCACGTGTTTTGGTCTGAGAAAGGAGTTGGAGAAGTTGCTGCTGGCTGTGCAGTGAGCGAGGGGAGTTACTGTGACATAGCAACAAGTGTCTAGTTAAGGGACTATAATTCAAAACATTAGTATTAAAACATTAAATGTGGTCTCCATTGTTCATTTCATTAATTCATAACTATTTATTATTATTTCATAACACACTCCCTCTCATGTTCCATTGCTTTAAATATTGTCGATATAAATACATTTTTGTAGGTTTTAAAACTATTAAACCTAATTATTTTTCTATTCATTTTGCTATCTGACTAGTTAAACATGTAATTCTGTAAACTTAATAGAACCGTCTGCCCAGAACAAATCTACTTTTTGACGTAGATCGGTTCCTAAAACATCCACAATCCTGCATATTGCTTTTGAATCATCAGGAATTTGCTTGCACACCATCACATGCTTTAGCAGATGTTGGTCCTGGTACTGCAAGTTAACACATTAACCAGAGACAGACTCTTATATTCTCCACATGAGCCAAGCCTTCAGGGTTCTGGCAAACTCCACCAACGGCTCGAAATATCCGTGTCAACCATATCTTCTCTGAAGTGCCTCTGCTGCAGGGTTTTCTTTCCTTGTGCAGTCCCCCAAACTCATCCTTTATATTTCCCTCGCTTTACTGAACCTGATTCAGCTCCTGAAGGGCTTGCTAATTGGCAGATGAGTTGATCCAGGTGTATCGGCGCTGAGGAAACGGTGCAAAAGTAACAGGCATCCAGGAAAGGAGGACCCCTGGAGTTGAAAGCTGATTCTCAGCAGTACCCCCTGCCCACCTGCTCCTACTTCAGAGTGCTCTGGAAATGAGGAGTTGAACAGTTTTCCACCCAATTCCTGCTGTGGGCAGAGCACCCACTGAGTGGCTTTGGCTGCT
This sequence comes from Acestrorhynchus altus, assembly GCA_034509495.1. Lineage (NCBI taxonomy): Eukaryota > Metazoa > Chordata > Actinopteri > Characiformes > Acestrorhynchidae > Acestrorhynchus > Acestrorhynchus altus. The sequence continues at coordinate 8,586,768 of CM067508.1, read as the reverse complement.
TTTGCACAGTAGGGGGAACGTTCTTGACTCTGAAGGAGCAAATGGGGGGAGCAAATATGAACAGCAGAAGGGTTACAGTGTCAAAGAGGTCCTGCAGAAGAAGGAAGATGATAAAAAAACCTGTTTATTGAACTTGTACACGGCTATTGCTCATTTTATCCACACTAGAACCTGCTTCCAGTTTAATGTAGGAGTGAAGAACCGTGTCTGTTACTCTCTTACTGACTGTTCAATCTGAGACGTTACCTATACGGCACATTTTTAAGGTAACTGTCAACCACATTGATTTTAGAAGAAGCAATACTTGATCAAGTGTCCCAATACTTTTGTCCATGTAGTGTAGGTTAGTTATTATTGCTATTGTTAGATATACAGTAGGTACAGAGTATGCTGTGTGGCACTGGCTGCTGTTCTCATCTGTGGGGGTTAGATTTATCTTAAGTTTGCTGAATAAGTGCAACTTCATTCATTATTCTCATATATAGTAAAGCAAAATACTGTCTTCTGGTTTTGTCAATTATTAGTTACTTTAGTTACAATTATTAGAGACCTTATTTAATTGTAAAGGGTACTGTTTCTCACCAACTGACTGAATCCCCGGTAAGACGTGCACCACCTTCACAGCCAGTAAAGTATCTAGAACTTCTAGAAGTACTAGTGTGATGTTTGATTCAAATGAAATGTTGCAGAAGGACACAAGTCCTTTAAAAAAAAACTTGAGTAAAAGGTGAAGTATGATTTACATTTTCCATCCATCCATCCATCCATCTTCTTCCGCTTTATCCGGGGCCGGGTCGTGGGGGCAGCAGTCTAAGCAGGGAAGCCCAGACTTCCCTCTCCCCCGACACCTCAGCCAGCTCCCCAGGAGGGACCCCGAGGCGTTCCCAGGCCAGCCGAGAGACATAGTCCCTCCAGCGTGTCCTGGGTCTACCCCGCGGTCTCCTCCCGGTAGGACGTGCCTGGAACACCCCCCCAGGGAGACGCCCAGGGGGCATCCGAAACAGATGCCCGAGCCACCTCAACTGGTTCCTCTCGATGTAGAGGAGCAGTGGCTCTACTCCGAGCTCCTCCCGGGTAGCCGAGGATCTCACCCTATCTCTAAGGGAGCGCCCGGCCACCCTGCGGAGGAAACTCATTTCGGCCGCTTGTATCCGCGATCTTGTCCTTTCGGTCATTACCCACAGTTCATGGCCATAGGTGAGGGTGGGAACGTAGACTGACCAGTAAATGGAGAGCTTCGCCTTTCGGCTCAGCTCCTTCTTCACCACAACGGACCGGTACACCGACCGCATGACTGCGGCGGCAGCACCGATCCGTCTGTCAATCTCACGCTCCTTCTCACCCCCACTCGTGAACAAGACCCCGAGATACTTGAACTCCTCCACTTGAGGCAGGACAACTCCACCGATCTGGAGGGGGCACGCCACCCTTTTCCGGTCGAGAACCATGGCCTCAGATTTGGAGGTGCTGATTCGCATCCCAGCCGCTTCATACTCAGCTACGAACCGCTCCAATGCCTGCTGAAGGTCCTGGCCTGAAGAAGCCATCAGGACAACATCATCTGCAAAAAGCAGAGATGATATCCTGTGGTTCCCAAACTGGATCCCCTCCGGCCCCTGGCTGCGCCTAGAAATTCTGTCCATAAAGGTTATGAACAGAACCGGTGACAAAGGGCAGCCCTGCCGGAGTCCAACATGCACTGGGAACAGGCCCGATTTACTGCCGGCAATGCGCACCAGGCTCCTGCTCCGGTCGTACAAGGACCTGACAGCCCTTAACAGAGGGCCCCGGACCCCATATTCCCGGAGCACCCCCCACAGAGTACCCCGAGGGACACGGTCGAATGCCTTCTCCAAATCCACAAAACACATGTGGACTGGTTGGGCAAACTCCCATGAACCCTCAAGCACCCTCCGGAGGGTGTAGAGCTGGTCCAGTGTTCCGCGGCCAGGACGAAAACCGCATTGTTCCTCCTGAATCCGAGGTTCGACTAACGGCCGAATTCGTCTCTCCAGTACCCTGGCGTAGACTTTCCCGGGGAGGCTGAGAAGAGTGATCCCCCTATAATTGGAACACACTCTCCGGTCCCCCTTTTTAAACAGGGGAACCACCACCCCGGTTTGCCACTCCAGGGGCACTGTCCCCGACCGCCACGCGATGCTGCAGAGGCGCGTCAGCCAGGACAGCCCAACAGCATCTAGAGACTTGAGATACTCTGGGCGGATCTCATCCACCCCCGGAGCCCCACCACTGAGGAGCTTACAGACCACCTCAGTGACTTCCGCCCGGGTGATGGGCGAGTCCTCCTCAGAGTCCTCAGCCTCACCTTCTACATTAGAAGACGTGATGGTGGGGTTAAGGAGGTCCTCGAAGTATTCCTTCCACCGCCCAACGATATCCCCGGACGAGGTCAGCAGCTCCCCGCCCGCACTGTAAACAGTGTCGACAGGGTACTGCTTCCCCCTCCTGAGGCGCCGGACGGTTTGCCAGAATCGCTTCGGGGCCGACCGATAGTCCTTCTCCAGGGCCTCCCCGAACTCCTCCCAGCTCCTGGTTTTTGCCTCCTTGACCGCCCTAGCAGCAGCACGCTTAGCCTCTCGGTACCTGTCGGCTGCGTCGGAAGACCCAGAGGCCAACATGGCCCGATAGGTCATCTTCTTCAGCTTGACGGCATCCCTTACTTCCGGTGTCCACCACCGGGTTCGGGGATTGCCGCCACGGCAGGCACCAGTGACCTTGCGCCCGCAGCTCCGGACGGCCGCGTCAACAATGGAGGTTGAGAACCTGGTCCACTCAGACTCAATGTCCCCCGCCTCCCCAGGTAGCTGTGAGAAGCTCTCCCGGAGGTGGGAGTTGAAAGTTTCCCTGACAGGGGGCTCAGCCAGACGTTCCCAGCAGACCCGCAGGATACGTTTCGGCCTGCCAGGTCTCTCCTGCCTGCCCCTCCGCCAGTGGATCCAACTCACCACCAGGTAGTGATCGGTTGACAACTCTGCCCCTCTCTTCACCCGAGTGTCCAAGACATAGGGCCGGAGCTCAGATGAGACAATAACAAAGTCTATCATTGATCTCCGGCCTAGGGTGTCCTGGTGCCATGTGCACTTATGGACGCCCCTATGCTCGAACATGGTGTTCGTTATGGACAATCTGTAACTGGTGCAGAAGTCCAACAACAGAACTCCGCTCGGGTTCTGATCGGGGAGGCCGTTCCTCCCAATCACACCTCTCCAGGTATCACTGTCGTCGCCCACGTGGGCGTTGAAGTCCCCCAGCAGAACAACGGCGTCCCCAGTTGGGGCACTTTCCAGTACCCCCCCCAAGGACCCCAAGAAGGTCTGATACTCTGCACTGCCGTTCGGCCCGTAGGCACAAACTACAGTCAGAGTCCTCACTCCTACCCGAAGGCGCAGAGAGGCGACCCTCTCGTTCACTGGGGTAAACTCCAACACGAGACGGCTGAGATGGGGAGCTATAAGCAAGCCCACACCAGCCCGGCGTCTCTCCCCCTGGGCAACTCCAGAGTAGTGGAGAGTCCAACCCTTCTCGAGGAGTTGGGTTCCAGAGCCCAAGCTGTGCGTGGAAGTGAGCCCGACTATCTCTAGCCGGTACCTCTCGACCTCCCGCACAAGCTCATTCTCCTTCCCCCCCAGCGAGGTGACGTTCCACGTCCCAACAGCTAGCCGCTGTGTCCAGGGATCGGGCCGCCGAGGTCCCCGCCCTCGACAAATCCACAAAGCACCCGACCCCAATGGTTTCCTCTGTGGGTGGTGGGCCCACAGGAGGAATGGCCCACGTTGCCTCTTCGGGCTGGGCCCGGCCGGGCCCCATGGGCAAAGACCCGGCCACCAGGCGCTCGCTCCCGAGCCCCGACCCCAGGCCTGGCTCCAGGGTGGGGCCCCGGTTGCGCCGTACCGGGCGACGTTGCGGGGCCTTTTTTCTGGTGTTTCATTGGGATTTTTTGAACTGCTCTTGGTCGGGCCCGTCACCTTGGACCTGTTTGCCATGGGAGACCCTGACAGGGGGTGAAAATTTAACCCCCGGGCAACATAGCTCCTCGGATCATTCTGGCACTCAAACCCCTCCACCACGGTAAGGTGGCAGTTCAAGGAGGAGTTTTCTACTAGTACATTTTCTACTCCAGTAAAAGTAATAAAGTACTCACTCCTCAATCCACCTGGATGATAATCTATTGGTGTTTTAACTAACAATACAAATATGAACGTTTCATATTCGTCTCATTGATGGTGAATGTGGTAATACTTTGCATTCTCAGCTCTGTGAAATGAAGGCTGAAGCAGGCAGCATGTGCAGAGTGCTTTTACCAGGTATGTTCTGTTGCCCATCATAAGGACAGGCACGGGTCAAGAAACAGGCAGACAGGAGTCGTGAAGGCATATCGAACATCCAGGAAAATAACACAAATGGAAAGTCGAACAGAAAAAATGCTCAGAACTCTCAGACACACAGGGTGATTTTCCACCTAATTTTGAACTGTTCGGTGCATTTCCACCAACAAAAATCGGTTCCAGCACCTGAAAGGTTTGTTCGCAGCAGGACCCAAAGATTTTCAGCTTGAAGCGCTGTGGGTGTGTCTAGTTGTACAGGAGTAAAGAGCAATGACATACCATTTGTCTTGCATGGTGTAGTCTTCTTATTGTTGATCCATGTTTGTTTTTTTGGAGATAAACAAACATCTCTAACACCAGTAATTGTTCGCAGGTTTTCTGATTGAAGAACCTGATTCCAGAACCTGAATTCTTTTGGTGGAAAAGTGCCCACAGTTTACACACTTTGTAAATTGCTGCTCAAACTGAGGGGCCTAAAAAGAGCCCCAATCAGTTCTCATGAGTTGCAGCTGTTGTTGAGATGATGGGCCACAGTCATATTACTGGCCCAGAGAATGCCAGCAGAGGGAGCCACTACAGTCTGATCTTGATCATTTGATTAATACTAATAACTGGCCGATTTGACTAATTCCTTTGTCCTTAATTTGGACTTTTTTATTAGTTCTTCTCGCTTTTGCTCTCAGATGTAATAATAATAATAATAATAATAATAATAATAATAATAATAATAATAATAATAATAATAATGCATTTTATTTCAAAGGTGCCTTTCTGGCACTCAAGGACACCGTACAAGAATAAAATAGACAGTAAAATCAAAATAATAAGAAGAATTTGAAACTAGCAAAATCTAAAATGATGCTGCCCATCTGAAATCAACAATCTCTCCTGTCCCTTTTTCACATTTTAAGTTGGTTAAGTTTGTTTTTAAGTAAGTTATTTTCTGGATTTAAGAGCCTGGTGATCAAGTTTATTTGGAAAACCCCAAAATGCTCACCTCTGTCAGTGCCGTTTAATCTGGCTGGAGGACACATTTGGCTGATGTGTTAAACATCATGATGACATATACATGGTCAGACATGCTCTCTCTCACCCATAAGTGCAGCACCAAACTAAGTGAACTTGAGGCGCAGGGGTGAGCGGTGAAGGGCAGGACGAGTGAGTGTGTTAAACCGAACCACACAGACGCTTTCATCAATTCAGGTTCACTAACAGCAGCACACACACATGACTATCTGCGTGATTAGAAACTGTAGGATTAAAAGCTAATGTAGCGTGACAGATACCTACAAAATACTTACAAATATCTTACAAATATCTTACTTGTACTTGTTACTTGCCACCTCTGGTTGTTTCGCAGGGTTGCTGTTAGACCTTGTCATACCTAAGGGAGCAGACTTGCTCAACGAACAAGCCATGTCCTGTTTTTCCTCAAGCCCCTTTTTCACCACCGTAGACAAGGGGGCTTTTGTGTGTGTGTGTGTGTGTGTGTGTGTGTGTGTGTGTGTGTGTGTGTGTGTGTGTGTTGTGTGTGTGTGTGTGTGTCCTGGCTCATACATAGCCTTGCTCTCATTTAATGTACAGAAGATGGGCCTTCCTGATATGGATGTGATTCATGCTTTAAAGACAAAAAACAGGAACACCCACCAGAATATTCTCATCCCTGACGTAGCGGAAGACCTTGGGATGAAAGCAGATAATACAGGAGTTTAGCAGAGCTAGGCTTCATTACCAGACCTTTCTCTGACAGGCAAATGGCCAAGAGCAAGACATCAGAAGCGAGCAGATTTAAAAAAAAATGGAAATGACAGCCACAGTAGTGTTATGTGTGCAGAATGTAATAAGAAAATGTACCTGCTGACTGATGCATTATTTATATCCATTATCCTGAATGGGCCCAAATCCTAATTTGCTTGCTATTTTTCCCCAGACGTCAATTTATGATGTTTGTGTCGGTTTATGAACCAAAAAGAGTCGCCCCCTTGAATTAATTTGCTGGAGTCCCAGAGACTTAGTCATGGATCTGTCTGCCTTTCTAGTCTGGTAGATTTCAGTGACGTCGTATCTGTATTTGAATCTGGATTGAATGTGGCATCATGTTACTTGAGACTCTAACCTGCTTCAGCCAGACAGGTGTTACATGTGATCATTAGGTTCGACAGGTCTGGCAGTTATTATGTTTGGGTGTGGAAAAGGAAACTGAATCCATTTGTGAATATAATTTGGCTAAATGTTTGATTTATGCCTTGTCCACACATACACAGATAAAAATATGTGGTTTGAGGTGATAGTCCTCTAAAAAGACATCAAACAGCACAAAAAGGAAGAAACACATACAAGATTACACACAACAATCTCTTTCACTGTACTATGAAGTCCATCCATCCATCCATCCATTTTCTGAACCGCTTATTCCTGAATAGGGTCACGGGTGAGCCGGTGCTCAGCTGGCAACCTGAGGGCAAGGGAAACAACCAGAGACAGGGCGTTAATCCATCGAGCGCATACACACACACACAATATACACACACACACATCCACACTAAGGGCCATTTTAGAGTCTCCACTTCACCTACCTACGATGAAGTCACAGATTGTAAATATAAATAGAATATTATAGATTTGTAATAGAACATTATCGACATACTTGCAAACAAGTGGGGTAACTTTCCCTTTGAACAAACGAAACAAATCCTCTTCCAGGTGAATTAAAAATTAACTGGGACCTAGAGAACAGGCTGTAAGATCCAGGCCTCTATGGGCACCGGGCCACCACAGATCGGCCTCCATTCCAGTTCACAACCCTGACCATTCTAAGTCACCAACAAAATAGGTTTTGGACCCAGAAGTTTGTTCGTATAGAACTAATGGTTAATAGGTTTTTCTAATTTGGAACCGCTGTGGGTGTCTAGCTGTAATAGAGCAAGGAGTCTTCTACATCCTCGTATCTCCAAAAGTTAATCCATGTTTGCATCTTCTCACTTCTGTTTATTGATGTTGTGTGATGCCCTCTGGTGAGAAGATATGCTGTGATGTAACTTTGGATCCATTTAAACTGGTGTAAACATGGGCTGGTTCACTGAAAGTACCAAGGTTCTATGAGCCCAAACAGAACAAGCTGAAGATGTGAAGATGCAGGCTTTGACAGGTGTCAGAGTGACAGGTGTGGCCTCTCTCTCGCATGCACCCACACATACACATCACCTGAGCAGGAAGCAATTACACTTGATATTTCAATTACCCAGCTGGACTACAAGCTCCTAATCAATAATGACATGCTTGCTGAGACATGCCCAGCATAGAGCTCTCTGTGTGTGTGTGTGTGTGTGTGTGTGTGTTGTGTGTGTGTGTGTGTGTGTGTGTGTGTGTGTGTGTGTGTGTGTGTGCAGCATTACCACAGTACACATCCAGTAGCCCATCCTTCACTTGCACAGTAATTTGGGGCTGCACTGATTCAGGCTGAATCCTGAGTTAAATTGAGCAGCACTGTTCTCGCAATGACATTGTAAAAGTTACAAATTCATGTGTCTTGTGATGTCACTGTTTGGCTTCCCTCTGATGGGCAAAAGAAAGCTGGACAATTGAAAACCTGACAACAGCTTACTAATAAAATCTCCCAATATGACCATTACATTAACTGACACTCTCATCCAGAGTGACTTACAAGGTTGCAACCTTGAGTCTTGCACAAGGATGCTTACTGCTGTAGCACAGCATAGATGTTCAGCCTGGGAATTGAACCCCAGTCTCCCATATGGTGTGGTGGAGCTCGGGTGGTGTTATCTGTTGCGCCACACCAACCACATTATTGTGGTTGTGACATATTTGTGTTGACATATTTGAAAAACATCAAGTCCTATCTTAACAAGGTACCAAAAGAATGTCTTATCCCCAAAACTGAACTGGATATTTGGACTGGTTACACCCTGTACACAAACACACCCCAAGCCAGCTCAAATAGACATTTTGGTGGGGTCTGCTGCTTGTTTTGAACGCCCCCCAGAATATAAGGAGATTTTGATTTATATGACCCAGAATAAGCTCTGGTCCGGTCTGGTTTGCCTGCCCCTCCTGAAATGCTGGTTTTGTTTAGGTCTGCTTATTAAAAAATAAACAAATAAGCTGGATAAGTTTTATAATATTCTTGAGAAACAGAAGATATTTAGACTATATTTAAGAGGATTCCACTTGCTGAGACATCGTGCCTAAACATGGTGATCCACATTTAATCAAGATTTGTGCAGCTCTAGAGGAAACTCAAAACACACACACACGTATACACCCACACACACACACAAATGTCTTGCCCTGCCAGACAGATTAAACAGATTGAGCTGTAAAGTGGAAAACAATCGTCAGCTCTAGTGCTCTTCACTCTCAACCAGACATACACCTGCGTGTGTGTGTGTGTGTGTGTGTGTGTGTGTGTGTGTGTGTGTGTGTGTGTGTGTGTGTGTGTGAGTGTGTCAGTGTGCGTACATGTCAGTGTGTGCGTGCGCACAGCTGTGGCCTCTCGGCAGGGTCAGCTTGGTCCGGCTGATGTGAAGTGACAGCAGGCTGTGGAGGAGGCAGTGCACACACACACACACACACTTTGGACCATCCAAACACTTACACACACACTTTAAGGGCATCGTGTTTAACCCTTCAATGCCTTTTAATCCACACCTCTTCTTTAGTATCTCATTAATATTTTATCTATGCTGATGCATTCATATATATATATATATATATATATATATATATATATATATATATATATATATATATATATATATATATATTATATTAATGCATATATATAATTTATGGTTATATGTGCCTGTATATGTTAGACCAGGGCCTTCAGTTCAGGCCACAAATGTCAAATATCCATCGAAAGCAATGAGGAATGCTTATGATATCATCATGCTCATTTCAAGGGATCCTAGTAGTATTTTAGCACTAAGCTAATAGTAATAGTTCTAGATTAAACGTGGACATAAAAGTTTCATAAAATATAATATGTGTGAGCCTAACTTTTGCAGTTAATCTGCGTCTTTTTCAGTAAAGAGTTGTGGTACAGAGCTGCCAACAGCTTTTTCAGTAAATACTTAGGCCACATTCACACACTGTGATGTTTGTGGAACTTTCAAAAGAAACTGAGGTGAAAAGACCACTAACGTCTCCTGTTACTTATCCGATATGACAGCCTCCTAATTCCCCGGGCTGTTTTGCTGATAACAAATCGTGTTTTCAAATGTATTCCTCTCCTTGCTGCTAACAGTTAGTGTTTTGAATCAGCTAAAAGAATGAGCCTAGAGCAATACGCTAATTATGCTAATTCTGAATGTTTACATGTTTGCTGCTGCTTTTCTTCTTCTGTGTGGTGAATCAAAAAATCGCTTTATTAAATCTTTGATACTTAAATATTAAAAAGTCATTTGATTATAAACTCCGAGTGACTATGATCTGAGGATCACAGGTTCAAATCCCACAGCTGGGTGTCATCCCCACATCACAGTAGAGCATACTGGTTGGCACAGTTGTCTGTTTGCTGTTTTATCAGAGCTGGGGTCCCAGCAAAGGTGCAATGGTTGCAATTCCAAAAAAGATGCTTGTTGAGTATCAGAAGAGGCATGTGCTTGTCTTCACCCTCCTAGTGTCGGGGCATTGAATCTGGGTCCTTCAGGGATCGAGTCCTAACAGGGATGGATAAATAATAAATAAATGTTTAATATGATTATTAATATGAATATTGTACAATGTAAATTAATAATAAAAGTATGAAACATGCTGAGATCATCAACTAATTCCTCCTACAAAATATGAGGGGGAAAATAAAGATAATGCTCATTTCTTCTGGCATTTCTGTGTGATTCTTGTATATGAGTGCAAAGTTAACTGCTTTTTTTGTTGACTGTGGATCTGTGGAATAACTGGAAGAACATATATTGTAGGGATTTCAGTGTGTTGTTGCGATATTCAAAGCTTTAAAGGAGTTATGTATGTTTTACTGCCAGTTGTCTTGTTCATTTGGTAATGATTTGTCGTGACCTATGACCTTACAATAGTACAATAAAGGCACTAGTCTTGTTCTTGTGAGATCACACTACAATATAACGAAAAATTCCATTTTTGACTGCATACAGATTCTCACACACATACTCATTTATGGCAATGGCCAGAGCCAAAAGCAGAGTCAAACACACTCTTGAAAGAAGCTTCTCATCTTAGGCACCATGCACTTGTACTGTACACGTGTACTGTCCTCCAAAAACATGCTCATACACACACACACACACACACACACACACACACACACACACACACACACACACACACATCATTCCAGACGTGCTGCATCTGCCCAGCAGCTTAACACCTGTCTCAGGGCCTCACAAACTATTACTCACACACATCTATGTGCACACACACACAAACTTCAAATGTATGCATTTATCTACTATATGTTGCACCCATTGCTTACACAGTTGCTCACATATAGCTTCTCTAGTCCCTGTAGACAAATGTTGCCAATACAATAGGACTCCCTGGAACAGATGTACATGTATATGCCACCATGCCTAATGCCAGGAATGGGCTAGAGGGGTATAAATCCCCCCAGCATTGAGCTGTGGAGCAGGAGTGTGTTCTTTGGAATGATAGTGCTCCATTTAATAATTTTGGGATCTATTTTATAGCCTTCCCTGGACTATAAAGACAATTACTCAAACAGAAGCAGGATAAAGCCTTGTGTAATACCTTTATCTTTGGAAGAAACAGCAGGTATTTGAATACTTTTGTCCATATTTTCACTCAACATAAACCATGAAGATTGGCAGTGACCATCTCTTTGCCACAAGGGACAGAAAGCCAAAGCCTGGTCTGGCTGTCATGGTGAAAGCCACATTCTGCAGCAATGTGTGGGGCTTCCTTGTGTGTACAGGTCTTCAATTACACTTCAATATCTCACACTCTTTCTCTCTCACACACACATGCACACACATGCACGCACTACAATACTGCCCAAGGCTGGTGTGCAGCGCAGTGAGCTGCTTCTGAAATTTATTCAGTGTTTTATTGCATTTTTATTATACTGATTTCTGTGGACATGTACTGTGAGTGTATTGACTGAAGCTGAATGAATAATAAGGGTGGGTGATATGAGCTACAATTTGCACCATATTATTACCTCCAGACTAGGTGGCATAATAACAATCATGATATCCAAAATCTGTTCAAATCCAAATGTCATACTCAAAGCAAAACAGGTTCTGTGGTACTGAAAGGGGGTGCTCCAGACGTATGTTCTCACTGTTCTAATCACTAATGTGAGTGTGTTTTCACTGACATGGATGGGCCATATGCTGTCCTGTTGTGCAATGGCTGTAAGAGTGCTTTATCAAAGACAAACAAACAAACCAACTAATTAAATCCTAACTTACTATTGCCCACACAAACAAACTATTTGCTGGGAATTAGAAACTGTCTCTCTAAAATGGAAAATCCTTCTACAATTAGAAAAGAAAAAGGTTAAGTCTAGGAATATATCATAACTATGAATATATTGAGATATATTTTGTACAAGATATAAACAATAGCCATATCATAATATTGCTTCTGTTACATTGGCCATCTGTGTATGATTTAATAAAAAAAAAAGAGCATGAGAGGGTTTTTGTGTGGAAATGGTTTGGTTTCTGGAGGGATGATGCTCTACAGTCTTGTTCAGATGATGCTGTAGAAACATTGTATTTACAATTTAAATCGAAAGCTTTTCATCCTAACCTATCATATATTTTGCCATTTCTCTCAAACATTTCGAGATACAAGTTCTTTAGTCATGTCACCCAGCCGTAAACCAGTCTTAAAGAGAAATGACAAAAACTTCAAATTAGACAATAAAATAGTCATTTATTATTACAGATATTCATTTAAGTTTCAAAACAAAATGGTCCTGTATAATACAGAGTTCTTTAACCTGTAGCAATAGCGCTAACCTATTTGGTGATATTTACATGGTTATTTGTAGAGATGGGCCGATACTGACTGATGTTCATTTTACAGTGCAATAGGCCGTTATCTCTGATGAGCTCTGTGAGAACTGTGAGAGATGAGTGGCACACTCGGGAGAGGGGCATCTGGTTAGTGGTGTTAAAAGACTGTACTCTGTTTACAAATAGATCGTCAAAAAAAATAGTCAAACGATATTTTCATATTCATACCGGATTTCTACACTTGTTTTGTGCAGCCATGAATGAACATTTTATCTGTAAGTCTGTGAATGAGGAACTTTAGCATGGTGTGACCTCACAAAACACTTGTGAAATAATGATTGTATGATCTGACCTGCTCTCGGGATGGGCTAAATTATCAGCCGATCACTGATTACATATTTGAGAGTATCCCAAACCCAGTCCTGGGACCCGCCTGCTCTGCACATTATAGAGGATTCCCTCCTTTAACACCCCCCTGCATTTATGAATGTGATGATTAGTTAATGACCCAATTAGTTGAATTAAGTGTGCTGGGAGCAAGCAATCCTCTAAATATGCAGGGCAGGGGGTGCCAAGACTGAGTCTGGGAAACGCTGGCATATTTGGAGTGAAAATCATCCGATAAAGATACACAGCCAATAAATACACCGCATTCAAGTTTTTATTTTTTGAGTTGTCATGGTCCTATGTAGAACCACTGACTTTAGTAAAGAATCTTTGAAAAACCTTGGGAAATGTATGTCCTTGGAACAGATACATCCATCCCTAGTTTGTCCCAGTGTGCACTTACTAAAAGTAGGACTAGAAGCTATACAGAGGAGGAGGTGTAGAAGGTGTAAGGGTGGCTCCTGGGTCACAGCAGGAACATGGTCTGGAGTAACACTGAGATGCAAACCAGTGAATGACAGCATTTACTTCAGCAGTTTTCCAAAACAAGCACACGATACAGGCTTTTACCATTTACAGAAGGTCTTTGATCTTGCTGCTCTAATTCACTCACATGTGTTTTGAACTAATAACACTTCTCTCTCTCTCTCTCTCTCTCTCTCTCTCTCTCTCTCTCTCTCAGGGGTCAAGTTCAGTGGCATGACTCGGCAGACAAGAGAGGTGAGAGAGTACACTTATGTCTGTCTGTGTATGAGCGAGTGTAAAAGTGTGTGTGTGTGTGTGTGTGAAGGGTGGGCAATATATTACATCATCATAAAAAACACTTAGATTTGCACAGCTGGCCTATAAAACAAATGTCTGTGCCCCACAGGCCTTTGACCACCAACTTTTGCCACTGGCTCACCCAGAATGGTCAAATTTACTTCGTGCTCTTATTTATAAATAAACCAAAAATGGAGAAATGAACTGTAAGCATTTTTGAAAGCAAACAATAAAAATTCCAAGTGAACCAAACAGACACACACAGCTGTGAACAGTCCTCTGTATAATTATTGGCCTTCCTCTCCCTCCTCCCACCCCTCATTCACTAAAATGACCGCATGCTGCATCCAACAGCAGTGATGGTCATCAGTGGCCAGACTGCAGTCCCACCCTAATCAGCCAACTCGCTGTCTCATTACAACCCAGTCCCCCGGTTATTGCAGCACTTATGATTATTCAATTCGCTGCCTTTATTGCACCTTAAATGAGTAACAGAATTGATATTTGCCTGTGGCAGTCTCTCGTGGCACTGAGGAATCTGACGCTGCGATTAAACACGCTCATCACACACTGCCTCTCACACAGTCATTTTATATTACAGCAGGGCAGCTCAGAGCAGGGTGTGTTTGGAAACTTTCACTTACTGTAGCACTCAAGTGTGAGGTGGGAAGTGGTGAAATTGCACCATCTAGTGGTCTCCAGTAGTTTCAGTGATCCTTTATCTATGACCTTCTGGCTTCATAGCATAGTGCTGTATAAACCAGGCGTTAACAGCCCTGCTCCTGGAGAGCTACCGTCCAGCAGGTTTCAACTCCGACCCAAATCTGACACCCCAATCAGCAAACCAAGAACTTCTGAAGGCAGCAATTAGTTGGATCAGGTGGAGTGGATTAGGGCTTGCCAATGGACCCTAATGTAACACAGCCCATCTTAATCTCACATGGGTCCCATCTGTGCCATTGATAACCCAAATGAGAGCCCATGTTTAGCCACCCCTGGTTACAACACTGACCCTGGTGGACACATCCATATATGGGGCACACGTGGACCCTGTGGACAAAACTTTTCGGACCTCTTTTGGGCTGTCCATACATGCTCTGCATGGGCATTTGGGGCATCTGCAAAGCATTCCATTATATCATGAAATGCTTTTCTATGGAAGCTGAGTACACACAACCAAACGCCTGTCTCTGCAACAAGTGCACCTCAAAGAAATGGAATTCAATAATTAGAATGGACATCTGGAATCATTTGGACATGTAGTGTGCAAAGGTTATTCAGTGCTTTGAAGTGGTCTGTATATTGTGTATGATACAGTAATTACTATTATTCCTCCACAACTAGGCCTTCTGCTGTTATTAGTGGTAATTGAATTTATTCTCTTGTCTTTTGTGCAGGAGCTGTGTGGTCAACAGGACAGTGATGTCGCAGGCAGTGCAGCTGCAGCAGTTCGGATGGTCAGAGGAGTTAGGCCTGATGAGCCTAGCGCTGATAACCCTGTCTCACCCATGCAGTTCCCTGCATCCGAGTGGAACAGGCCAGCCCCCACGCCTGGCTCCCGTGAGCACGAGCTGGGCCAGCGGGTCACCAAACGCCACCGGAAGCTCCTCAAGACGGGCCCAGTCTTAAGGCCGCTTGCCAACTCTTCATCTTCGCTGTCCTCATCATCACTGTTGGATACTATGCCCAAACGCTGGCGTCGGCTCTCCCGGATCCAAGAGGCACGACGGCGGCTAATGAAGGAAATGTGTGCCAAGTATCGCAGCAACATCTCCCGCACTGTCACACCTCACCACGTCAGCCGTATCTATGTGGAGGACCGCTACAAGCTGTTGTACTGCGAGGTACCCAAGGCCGGCTGCTCCAACTGGAAGAGGGTGTTGATGGTGCTGGCCGGTGTTGCCTCATCCACAAGTGATATTGGTCATGATGCCGTTCACTATGGAAACCACTTGAAGAGGCTGGACAGCTTTGACCGGCAGGTAAGACTGGGGGGTAAACATGTACAGCTGTTTGTGGGGAAGCATGATGATGTCAGTATTGTAATGTTGAATTGCTTTGGTGATGCTGGACTACATCACTTTATGCATGGTACTGCATTCAAAATCAAATGTTCTATTTATATATATATATATATATATTAAGAGGGGGTGAATCATTGGAATGAGAGAAGCAGGATGGTCATGTAGATGAATTTCCTGCCATCTAGGCCATTCTGACAAAGCCACAGTGACCTGCGTATGCACTGGTGTTGTGAATGACAAACCTGCTAAACTGCTACAGGCTGGAGTCTTTAGCAACAAATCCAGATTTATCATCAATTGATAAATGGATCTACAGCCCCATCTACAACATGTGATGGAATTGTGCAACAGGATGTCTAATATCATCTTTACATCTTCACACATAAAAAGATTCATTCCATTCCAACAATGCCTTCTTGGTGTGTGTTGGGTTTGTCAGTGAGTATATATTGCAGAGAATCTAAATATTGCAATGTCACGCAGTGTACCAACATCAACAGATATGTCCATATCGGCCAGAATTCCGGTCAAGCGTGTCACTACTCGTGCGACTGTGCACAATGTGAATATTGTGAAAATATTCATAATTTAATTCAAAAAGGAAAACTGTCTCATATTTCATATTCATTACATTAAAGGTATACTGATTTTCGTTTCATGTTGATAATGTCTGATTAGTAATTCAAGCTCAAACTGAAATTTTCTAATCATTTTCATGAGCTGTAGGCTGTACTGATCCACAGTAAAAGGGCATTAAATATGTCATTTTACATGTAATGAATATCACATGTCAGTTTACTTTTTTGAATTAAATTATGAACATAATGTTTTGAGATGCACTAATATGAAAGTAATTACCACCGATACACTTGTGCTCTGATATGGATTATATACTGGAGAACTGACTGGAGAATGACCATCAATGGCTAAAAGGCAACAGACTCGTTAGTTCACTGTCCTGTTAGTTTACTCCAACTACGTAGCCTAGATGTGACTTTCCCAAATGGGAAATACCTCAATACTTAATGCTTGGAAGTAGTTAATGTAAGCAATCTAGTTTTATATAGCATTAAATGCTAGACCTTTCCACTGGGTTCACATTGGTGTAAGTGGGTATTCTTAGCAGTGGACCTCCACGATCAGCACACCAGGTTTCTTTTTAATTCCTCACAAAATCCTGTTCATTAATGTTTGTAGTTCTGAGAGACATATTCAGTGTGATTAATTCATTATAATTTCATTGTTTAAATGGGGCAAAATCATGTGCTGTACGTTTGAGCTCATATTTTTCACCTTCACCGGCAGGGCATCACCAGGCGCCTGGACACATACACCAAGGTCCTGTTTGTGAGGGAGCCCATGGAAAGGCTGGTATCTGCCTTCAGGGACAAGTTTGAGAGCCCTAACTCCTACTACCATCCTGTCTTTGGTAAGCCCATCATCTCCAAGTACAGAGTGAACGCTTCCAAGTCAGCCCTCAGGACGGGTAGCGGTGTCACCTTCCAGGAGTTCATCCGCTACCTGCTGGACGTGAACCGGCCCGTTGGCATGGACATCCACTGGGAGCCAGTCAGCCAGCTCTGCAGCCCCTGTCTGTTGGACTACGACTTCATTGGCAAGTTTGAGACCATGGAGGAGGAGGCCAACTTTCTCCTACGTAGGACAGGCACCCCGAGAAACCTCACCTTCCCTACGTTCAAGGACAGGAACCCCAAAGCAGCCAGGACTTCCACACAAATTACCCAACACTACTTTACACAGCTCAATGCCTCTGACAGGCAGAGGGCATACGACTTCTACTACATGGACTACCTAATGTTTAACTACTCTAAACCTTTCAAGGACTTGTACTAAGGCATTGGTTTGTCATTGCTGCAGTCACGTCCCTGTCCCAACGTGGCATAAGCTATAAAAGACTGCTAACGCATTACAGCTATATACTATTTATATTAGTAACTCATGCTAATTGTTTAAAACTACCAAGCTTTCTGCTACATCGCCACGTCATGGCATTCTTTCTCCAAATAATACACTCAAATTACATTGGAGGATTGAAACAGGTCAGGATTGACTTCTTCCTATGAAGTGAGAATATTGAGTTTAAAGTAATAGTTCAGGGGAAAAAAAATCTAATTAACTTAATTTTTCTCTTCTTACGTGATATAACCAATCAGACAAGACGGTTTTGGAGTCTGAAGTTTGGTTCTTTGTTTTTGCATTGGAGCCACATGGGACACGAAAAAGCATTATGTTTTTGTTCAGTCAGCTCAAATTTAATTTTCAGCAAATCTGATTAAGCACAACAGATCTTCTGCAGTCAGAACAGCAAACGCCACATGAAATCAGACTTTTACAGATTTACCAGATCAGATTTCATGTCATTAGGATTGTGGCTCCTCCTTATCTTTACAAAAGATCTGCACAGACATGAAACTGACACCCATAATTGATTAGTAGTCAGCATGTCTTGTTTTCACACTTGCATTTTTTAAATCTGGCGAAATCTATTTCTGATTAGTTTTGACACTTTTAGAATAAACCACCTTTTCATCCATTCCAAATTGATTTGTCTGGGCAGGTGTGAAAACAGTAATCGCACTCAGATATGGAGTGAAAAACTGTACTCAGTCCTTTAAGAGGATGTGGTCTGGGTCCAGTCCCAAACGAACTCTGCAGCATTTAGTTTGTGGTTAGAATGTGAAGTAATTTTAATCCAACCCAGCTCTCAGACTCCACAGGTTTGAACTAAACAACTCTGCAGATATAGTTTGGTATACTGGTCAGATAATCACTACAGCTATGAATAAATGCCATATCTGCTGCTGCTCCATCTGCACCGGCCCAAAACTTACTTTACTTTCGTGCTCCTGCCTCAGACCGCCTCACCTATAAGTGGTGGTTTGCTCTGATACATTTAGCAACACTTTGATTTTTCCTTATCTGAAAATAAACCAAACTAAAAGGGACGATGCTCCAAGTTTACAAAATCATTCACTGATTTGGACCAAAACAAACTAACTACAGGTGTGAAAATGCCTGACCCAATCAAGAGCCAGCAGATACCAGCAAATTTAGACACTGAACGTGACTCGAACCTGCTACTCTAAAAACAGCTGTAGACTAATCCTGCGAACAAACTGCAAATCAAATAGTGTTTTTAGTCCAAACATAATATTCTGGAACCGGGTAAGAGGCCTCTGTTCTACAATCTAAGCAAAAAGGTTCTAAAAGTCCTCCCTTTTACCAATATTAATCTACATGTACCCGGCAGAAGAGAAAGGATGCTCACCCTACTATAGAGCCATATAAGGAACCATCTACAGAGCTTTGCCTTGTACATGAAGAACCATTTTCCCAGACAAAAACAGTATAAGCATACAAATAGTTCTCAGAATTGTTCTCATTCTATATAGAACCACAGATGGGAACCTGTTTTTAAAGAGTGTATATATAGCACCAGAAAGTGGTCCAATATTGTACTATATTGTTCTCCTTTTTTATGAAGAAAAAGTATATTTTTAAGTATGTTGTTATTTAAAGTGACTGTTTAACTGAAACCCTCAGATGATCAAAGTAAAGCCTGTCAGCATCCATTAACCTACATAGCCTGCACTAATGTCATGATGTGTTCATGTTGTGGTTGATAAAGTGCAGCGCTGGTGTGAAATATGTAGTGTGATCGCTCTATTAACTGAATATAGTCTTTAAATAACACTATGCATAAACATCTCAGCTCATAAACATGAACGGTTAGCTAGGTTTTGCAGCTTCTTTGTCAGCAGTGATAATGAATATGAGAAACCAGTATAAACAAGGCCTCCACTAAGCAGCAGAGGTCAGCATTTCAGGTCCAGCAAGTCAAAATCCACCCCAGGAATTTGTTCCAGCAGCCGGGGCAGCTCTGCTGCAGTAGCGCTATCCAAGCAATCGGAACCAGTTCCTAAGGTGCATTTTGACTTGCTGGACCTGAAACACCAACCTCTGCTAAACAGAGTACTTTAACAGATGTACAGCATGCCTTTCATTACGTGTTAGCTAATTTAGCTTTGTAACTAAAAGATTACAAAAGAAAGAACTTCAGATACCAAACATGTCTTAAACGACTGTGTTCACGGGTTTTTCCACGACTAGTGCTTTAGCTCATCAGGTGCCAGATTCTGGAAGACAAACTGGCAGTATTGAACTGATTCTCTCCTCCAAAAACACTCCATTTCAAACGCACCAAAAGTAACACCCCACTCTTTGGAGTGCGCACGTTACACCCATCCACGGCGCCTTTATTGAAACTGATATTTTAAGGTATAAAAAGGAAAAGTAACTATAATATTCAAAACTGTAAAAAGGGCATTCAGAGGCATATATTTTTATATGTATTTGTATATGGCTTTAGGTCTAGCTGTATGTGTGTGTGTGTGTGTGTGTGTGTGTGTGTGTGTGTGTGTGTGTGTGTGTGTGTGTGTGTGTGTGTGTGTGTGCACGCGCACACATCTGGATATCTTCATTCAAGTAATTTGTTTTGTTGTAGGGCCTTTGAGTGTGTTTGTGTATGAAGCCACCTTAAGTTTTGTGGTATGTTCCATTTGTGTCGGACTGTGTAAGGAACAGTGTTTGCTGGGAGATAAATTGGAATGGAAGGTAGACCAGGAATGTTCAGCTGTATGTCTGATGACCCATTATAATTCCACATGGGATGTTTCAATGGTGCTGGCTGTCACTTTTAAAAGCCGTTACTTATTCTAATCCCCAAATAATGGCTTCTTTAACCGTAACTAATCGTTAACCCTTAGAAGTCTAGTTATTACTGTTTTCTATACTATTCAAATGTAATCGAATATATATTACATAGTTATGTAATATAGCCTCTATAGTAGTCTCTTTCTATGTGAAAATGTGGTGAAAAAGGTTTCCCTGCTTATTAATTTGAGCTTTGAGCCAGAAATTAAGTCCTAAAAAATGACATCATGCTATCACTGGCAACATCAGCGACTTCTAAGGATTAACTTTCTTTACTGATTAGCAAACCTTCTTCTATAATATCTCTGAAGACCAAGACCAAATAACACCATTAAGCACTGTTACATTTGAGTTACACCCTACAGTAACCCTCTGATTTCTGAATAAGGATTATCCCAGTTTGGTGGAGATGCTAAAATTTGAGGCTGCAATCTAAAAGACACAAACCCAAGAGTCCCATTATATCCTGAGTGTGTGGGTGTTTGTATTGCTGTGGCCTGACATCTCTAACCAACCACCAATCAGAGTTATAAATTGTATAAATCACCTCATAGCTACATTTATTAGGATTTTGGGGATGAGTTCCGATCCGAAGTCAGCACTGCTGTTCTGAGATGCTTTATGGGTGAGGGGTGTTTAAGAAAGCAGGACATTTCCATAAAGCTGAGTCAATTAAACTCAAAGCAATTATTTTTCTGAACTGAAAAGAAAACAACAAAACAAAGAAAAACAACTGCCTGACTATTTTGAACAGAAGCCAATGTGCAATTCTGAGAATTCTGTCAAATGCATGACTAAATGATGTGAATAACAACCATCTGTCTGGAGGACTGCATTAGGAGAAGATGGAAAGTCCACCAAGATAGGGCTTTGAACCCAAGACCTCAGTGCTGGGAGGCAAACATGTTAACCACCTAGCCACCATGCTCCCTAAACAGTGTCTAGATAAGCTGTGTGCATCATGGCTGAAAATGTTGTCACCTCTGGATTTTTCCAGAAAATGCATCATTTCTCACAGACAAAAATTGCAATTGCATGCTGTGTTTTACACCTGTTGATTTGTGTGTATTGGAATAACACAGAAAACAGAGGGGAAAGGGTACATTTGACATAATGTCACACAAAGCGCAGTGTGAAAGAGAAATGAGGCAGACAAAATTATTGGCACCCTGGCAAAACAACTTTGTTTCAAGCATGTGATGGTCATTTAAACTCACATGTGGGAAGTAACAGCTGTGGGCAATATAAAAATCGCACCTGAAACCAGATTAAAAAGAGAGAGGTTGACTCAATCTTGACACAATGTGTCTGTGTGTGCAGCTTAAGCATGGAGAATAGAAAGAGAAGAGAACTGTCTGAGGACTTGAGAACCAAAATTGTGGGAAAATATCAACAATCTCAAGGATATCCCATCTCCAGAGATATTGATGTTCCTTAGTCCATGGTGCACAACATAATCAAGACGTTTACAACCCATGGCACTGTAGCTAATCTCCAGTAATGTGGACAGAAGAGAAAAAATTCTGAAAGGTTGCAGGATAATCTGGATGGTGGATATGCAGCCCCAATCAAGTTCCAAAGAAATTCAACCTGTCCTGCAGACTCAGGGTGCATCAGTGTCTGCGTGAACTGTTGACATTTCAATTAAATGAAACTCTATGGCAGGAGATCCAGGAGGACCCCATTGCAGATAAAGTCCCTCTGGGAAAATATCTTGTGGACAGATGAGACCAGGATAAATATTTTTGGTAAACCACATCTTTCTAATGTTTACAGAAAACAGAATGAGGCCTATAAAGAAAAGAACACTACCTACAGTCAAATATGGTGGAGGTTCAAAGATGGTTGTTTTGCTGCCTCTGGCACTGGGTGCCTTGACTGTGTGTAAGGCATCATGAAATCTGAAGATTACCAAAGGACTTTGGGTTGTAAGTACAGTGTCTTTGAGTGTCAAGAAAGGCCCTTATATATAAAATATATTATAAGGTAGGGCCCAGTGTAAGAAAGCTGGGTTTGTGTCCTAGGTCATGGTTCTTCCAGCAGGACAATGACCCCAAACATGTTTCAAAAAGCACCCAGCAATGGATGGAAACAACACACTGGACAATTCTAAAGTCGCCAGCAATGAGTCTGGTTGTAAATACCTGTGAAGAGACCTTAAAATTACAAAATACTGAATTCTGCGCAAAAAAATTACCATTGAACTACAGAACTACTGTATATGAACACAAATTGACACTCCAAGATAACAATTTAAGACTCCATATATTAATATTCATGGTTCATTGCTGATTTAGGAAAAATTACCATATATATTACCCATATTTCCCATGCATATCCATGTGTGATTGGAATGTGAAATCCCACAGAGCCACGTTACTATCAAATTACCTCAAATTCCTCAGAAACAGACAAACAAATTCATGAAAGTTTTTGACAGACAATATGTTTCACATTAACATTTACTATAGGTAGTAGAGACTTACTAGAGAATGAAACAACAGGAGTAGAAAGTTGGTTAGTTACTTGCCAAGGAATTCCCAATTTACTCAAATCAATTTGCCAGGGTATGAGGGTAACTAGTTGTTGAAGTGGCAAATGTTTGCCCAGCGTTGGCTGGCTGGTGTACCACTCTATTCAATGCAAAGTTACTCCTGCTTTCCACTAAACACTCTGTTATCAAAGGTTTTAGGTCGTTGCATTTTATGTTTTATTCACACATGAACAAATGACCACAGCATCCCTAATGGATTTACGAGTCGACTAGTAAATCTGCGCAGACGAAATTCAGCAGATGCGCATTGGCTTCGGGATTAAGCGGTTTTCAAGTCAACAAGAACGTTTTTCCAACTTCTTTACAGGAAGTTGCGATGTGGAAGTCAGGCAGTACACCATTCAGGCTGTCCAATAGAAACTTCCTCTCCTATCGACAGGTTGGACAAAAAGAAATCGACGAAAGCCCCCTTTCTTTGTCTGTTTTTAGGCTAAACTTATTCTGCTGATCAAAGATTGAAAGTTAACACAACAAAGTGTACAAATAAACAGATTATATTGCAGTATATTCTTATTTACTTCTATTTTTGACACAAATGAAAAGCATAAAGCAGAGATTATATGGTCCTGTGTTATCTAGCTAAATATATATATATATATATATATATATATATGAGTGTGAGAGAGAGAGAGAGAGAGAGAGAGAGAGAGAGAGAGAGAGAGAGAGGGGGGACATATGTTATACAGACATATCTATTATGATGAAGATGTTATATTAGTGGGATGTGGTGTCAGATATTCAGATATTGTTCTGAGTGTCAAACTGTTTCAATCATGCGTGTGTGTGTGTGTGTGTGTGTGTGTGTGTGTGTGTGTGTGTGTGTGTGGGCGCTTCTTTCTTCAAAAAAATAAAAATATATATAAATAAAAGTCCTATTCTGTTGCCTCTCCCTCTCCCCCTCCCTCCACTGAAATCACAGACTCTATGTGAAGACATTGTGAAGCTAAGAAGTGAATGTATACCTGTCATTAGTGCACAAGTGTACAAAACCCATCATCTAATGCCCTTTGCCTTATTTTTACACTGCCAATCAACCAGTGTGAATCAGGAAGACATTCTTCAGGTAGCTCTCTCTCTCTCTCTCTCTCTCTCTCTCTCTCTCTCTCTTTCTTTCTGTTGAGTGTCTCTGAATAAATGTTTATGCATTTATCTTACTCTTGTATTCGTTTATTCCATTTCATCACATAAGCCTCTCTGGATGGTACTGTGGAACAGCAAGGAGGTAAGGGGATGCCTTTGTCATCAGATCATCAGTCAGCTTTGTGAGGCAGTTTTTCATGTTTCTAGTAGAATATTATGACCGTTCTTTAAAAACAGACCCTGTTTCATCATGAATTCACAAAATACCTTGAAACACACAAATGTAATTCCACCTCAGTCTCCGTCTTCAGAACATTTGATAAGGGACATGAGGAGATGGGGCTAAGCAAGACGCAGAACATGGCCATTGGCATTGTTCTTGTCTTCTCTCCTACATCAATGGCGCTAAACAGAGGGTGTGCCAACATTAAGAAGGTCAAAATTCTGAACTTCCAATGGCCAGTCCAAGGCATCTAAAAAATTTTTTAATAATAAATATTTTGGCTTATAATTGCTCATGAAAACCAGAAATCCAGAATCTCAAAATATTTGAACATTTTAATTCAAATTTGTATAGATATATTAGATATAGATATAATCGACATTAATCACAGTAGTTAATTTCTAGGAACTTTAAACTGCAGGACACTTTGAGGACATCAGAGCTGAGAGACATTGCACTAGAGGCACTGGTTGGAAGAGGGAGTGGTGACTGGCTGAACTGAATTATTTACTGTCTCTCCTTGCTTCTGTTTATGAGATGTTTTATGATGCAGAGGTTCTCTTCTCTGTCTCCTCTCTCTCTCTCTCTCTCTCTCTCTCTCAGCTGATCAGTAAGTGAGGATGGAGAATTTGAATAAAGTGCCGTCGGGGCCACTCTGCAGCAGTGCTGGTCACGAGGGCGTGTAGTTAAAAATTCAGGTCGAGCTGGGTGGAAACAAAGTCATCCATCGCCTTGGCTGGGCAGAAGAAGATGCTGCTTTCTAGCAGGGTGGGAGTTTAACTTCAAGTAGGTCGCAGGGTTGGACAGCACCAAAAAACCCAACAAACACGCCTGTTTGTTGATGCTGAACTTTTCAACTTGTATGCTCAGAGCTGAGAGGGAGGATGGTGACAGAGAAGCCTAAAACAATGACAGTAAAGCAAGGCGTCATCACAGCCTGAGACAGTCACGGCAAAGCCCAGGGGGAGATTAGTAAAAGGACATTCACAAGGACTAACACACATTAAACTGAGCGCACTTTCCCTGTCTCTCACACACACACACACACACACACACACACACACACACGCACACACACGCACACACACACACACACTAAAGAGACAGTTTACAAGAAAAGCAAACTCAGTTACTCCCTTACCCAAGATTCCCTCACTTACTCAAGACATGTTGGCATCAGAAGTTTGCTTTAGTCATAAGCAGGGATAAGGTTTTATAAGCTGTTCAGGAAGGGGGCGCTCTGGAGGTAAAACCAACATTATTTCATCTGAAATCAAAGCTTTTACAAAGAATTTATCTTGCTTTGTTGCAATAACGGTCTCCACTCCCCAGGGACGGCTGTCCACTAGATTCTGGAGCATTGCTGTGAGGATTTGATGGCATTTAGTGACAAGAGCATTAGTAAGGTATGGATGCTGGACAATGACCACTTACCTCATCCCCAACTGCCCAGTTGTTCCCCAAATTTTTGGAAGTAGCACATCATTCCAGAGAAAACAGTTGTACTATTTCAAAGCTTCATTTAATCTGCTACAGAGAGTCCTATTCTTTTTACAATACTTCTCTACAAGGACTAAAGAAGGCCATAAGTCGTGTGCATTTGCACAGCTGTGTCAGTAATCCTGAGAGCATTCATTAAAATGGGTGACCACAAACATTTGGACATACATACATGTATTGCATACATACACCTTTTTGAGAAACTGATTTCCTCACTTTCACTGAGTAAATGAATATTTTTAATTGAATTATTGGATCATTTGCACCAAAAACTGTATATTAAAGATGGACGGGTTCAGTCACTCTATCAGTAAAAATTACAAAATTAAGCCAACAAAAATAACTATCTTGGTAAAATTGAAATCTGATTTAATTATCATAGCAAACAGTGACATTTCTAGTGATGTGGATTAGACATGAAGTGTTGTATTGCAGTTTAAGTATCATACTGTAGTTTACATAGTAATTATACTTTGCTATGTTTACAATAACTCTTTTCTCTTTCCATTTTCTTTCACAACCCCAGAAAATGGATAATAGAGGGTTACATTTGCCCCTAAAATGGGAACAAATTGAAGCTGCCTTTACATTGACTATTCCAGTATGGGCCTTATATCACAGGGACAGAGGGGGCGAGGCGGGTCTTATATTGCTAGACACAGGTGTTTATATGGGTCTTATATCACAGGACAGGGGTTTATATGGGTCTTATATCACAGGACAGAGGTGTTTGTTTGGGTCTTATATCAGAGACAGAGGTTTTTGATTGGGTCTTATATTACAGGACAGAGGGGCTTTATATGGGTCTTATATTACAGGACAGAGGGGCTTATATGGTCTTATATCACAGGACAGAGGGGTTTATATGGGTCTTATATTACAGGACAGAGGGGTTTATATGGGTCTTATATCACAGGACAGAGGGGTTTATATGGGTCTTAATAGACAGAGGGGTTTATATGGGTCTTATATTACAGGACAGAGGGGTTTATATGGGTCTTATATCACAGGACAGAGGTGTTTATATGGGTCTTATATTACAGTGATGAGGGGCTTATATGGGTTTTATATTACAGGACAGAGGGGTTTATATGGGTCTTATATATTACAGGACAGAGGGGTTTATATGGGTCTTATATTACAGGACAGAGGGGTTTATATGGGTCTTATATCACAGGACAGAGGGGTTTATATGGGTCTTATACCTCAGGACAGAGGGGTTTATATGGGTCTTATACCACAGGACAGAGGGGTTTATATGGGTCTTATACCACAGGACAGAGGGGTTTATATGGGTCTTATATCACAGGACAGAGGGGTTTATATGGGTCTTATATCACAGGACAGAGGTTTATATGGGTCTTATATTACAGATGAGGGGTTATATGGGTCTTATATCACAGGACAGAGGTGTTTATATGGGTCTTATATTATAGGACAGAGGAGTTTATATGGGTCTTATATTACAGGACAGAGGCTGAGAAGTGGGTCTTATACCACAGGACAGAGGGTTTATATGGGTCTTATATTACAGACAGAGGCTTATATGTCTTATATTACAGGACAGAGGTTTATATGGGTCTTATATTACAGGACAGAGGGGTTTATGTTGGTCTATACCAGGATGAGGGTTTATATGGGTCTTATATTACAGGATGAGGGGTTTATATGGGTCTTATATCACAGGACAGAGGGGTTTATATGGGTCTTATACCACAGGACAGAGGGTTTGTATGGGTCTTATATTACAGGACAGAGGGGTTTATATGGGTCTTATATTACAGGACAGAGGGGTTTATATGGGTCTTATATCACAGGACAGAGGGTTTATATGGTCTTATATCACAGGACAGAGGGGTTTATATGGGTCTTATATCACAGGACAGAGGTGTTTATATGGGTCTTATATCACAGACAGAGGTTTTATATGGGTCTTATATCACAGGACAGAGGTGTTTATTTGGGTCTTATATTGTAGGACAGAGGGGTTATATGGGTCTATATTACAGGATGAGGGATTTATAATGTCTTATATAACAGGACAGAGGAGTTTATAATGTCTTATATAACAGGACAGAGGGGTTTATATGGGTCTTATATCAAAGGACAGAGGGGCTTATATGGGTCTTATATTACAGGACAGAGGCTTATATGGGTCTATAACACAGACAGAGGGTTTATATGGGTCTTATATTACAGGACAGAGGGGTTTATATGGGTCTTATATTACAGGACAGAGGGATTTATATGGGTCTTATATTACAGGATAGAGGGATTTATATGGGTCTTATATTACAGGACAGAGGGGTTTATATGGGTCTTATATTACAGGACAGAGGGGGCTTATAAGGGTCTTATATTACAGGACAGAGGGGTTTATATGGGTCTATATCACACAGGACAGAGGGGTTTATAAGGGTCTTAGACCTCAGGACAGAGGGGCTTATATGGGTCTATACTCTCAGGACAGAGGGGTTTATATGGGTCTTATACCACAGGACAGAGGGGTTTATATGGGTCTTATATTACAGGACAGAGGGGTTTAAAGGAATAACAGGTAAAGGCAGCAGGACTCCTGCCTCTGCCTCTAAACTATCAAACTAAAATCACTTTGGACACGGTTCCTTGCTGCAGAAATGATTATTATTGCTGCTAGAAACATTCATTAAAATGTACATACATACACATAAATAAATAAATAAATAAATAAATAAATAAATAAATAAATAAATAAATAAGGCAAAAGAAAAGAAAGCTATTGGGGAAAACAAAATGTGCTAATATCACACAGGAAAACTAACTGTTGAACTGGAAATGGGAGAGAATGCAATAGAGTCCTATTTATGTGTTAGAGAACTCTTGAGTATGGTAAAGAGTGTCCGAATCCTAAAGTGGAATGCTATTTTGAGGGGGTTAAAATCCCCCACAATCCTCAGTGCAATTTCATACTGAGAAGAGACAGTCCAACGAAACAGATCTAATGATAGTGCCATGTATAAACAAGTGACAGGTTCAAGCCACTGAAGGCTTTCATTTTCTCCCATGTAGTTTGTTAATGGTGTGTTAATTGTATTTAAGTAACATCATTATTCCATCAACATCAGATTATCTCCATTCATACTAGGTTTTGTTTTGTTTTGTTTCATATTTGTTGCATTTGTTATTTACATTTGCTATTGGTCCTTTAATACATATGTTTTGAGGGGATCAATTAGAGATTAAATTGGCCAATGTCGGTTAATAAATCTGTAAATCTAAATTAGATTTCAAGAGTCAGAAAAGAGAGTTTGAGTGACATGAATAAAAATGTCTAAGGAGTGAACATTGTGTACATTTATTCTTCACAAAACTAATGCTTTAAACCACCAAGCAGAGACCAGTGCATATTATAAATATACACACACAGTCTGTTACACAGCCCTGTTTATAATGATCACATCACAACAGGCACTGAGATGTCAGGATCAGGCCCACATCAGAGCCTCTGTCTCACCTGCAGTATGACCACATTGCCACAAGGTGACAGCACCAGCTCTGCTGAACTGTAATAAATGGGAGTCACTAGTTCCCATCAGCAGCAATTTCATTTATCATCTGGCTATTAAATATGAGAATGGTTGGTGTCTTGGTCTGGTCTTGCATACAGATAATGACATTAAACGGCTCATACTGACATAGAAAAATATCATTAGCATATCCATATTCAGAATTTAACCTGCTTCACTGCCACTGAAGGAGCAAAAACCACAATCAGCTTTAATGATTAAAGATACTGTAAGGACAGGAGTTAATAGTGCTATACTTTAAACAATAATGGCATGAAATAGAGAACATTGTGGGGTCTAAAGTTAATTATGTTTATTATTATGTTTTTATTAAGTGATTATAATAAAAGGACAATGCTCACTCTTAAATGTCATTTAAACAGCAAAGGAAGTTTCTGAAAGCCTCTTCCAGATGTGATTGTACAGAGCATCTGGAGAGAGAGAGAGAGTGAGAGAGAGAGAGAGAGAGAGAGAGAGAGAGAGAGAGAGAGAGAGAGAGAGAGAGAGGCAGATCATCTGTTCCACTCCTTCTGAGCAGCACAGGAGAAGCAACAATATAAGGAGTGTTGAGAGTATACACTCTTTTTTCCTACTGTGGAATTTACTCCATTCCAAGTCCACATTTGCAGTATGGGGTCATATTGTAACTGAAATTCTGCATTATTTCTAAGTTGGTGGAGCCAATCAGACAGGGTGGTATAATTCTAATGAGGTGACATGGAAAACCGAGCCAAAGCGAACAGCGTCTTGATTGCTGATTTCTTTACAGTTGAATAAAAATTACAGGATGGGTATTGGGTTGGTAGGCACTTCAGATGCCAAAATGTGCGACTACACCTTCAGCTTCTTTCCACCCTCACATGAAGTCCATCTCTGGACTCGGTCAGAGTCGCATAGCTGTGGAGGTGCAGAGGCACTCAGACAGTGCAGTCCAGGCTCTGGAGAGGCCAGGTCAGTCAAGGGGGACAGAACAGATGAGCAGGACTAAATTAATACTGAGAGATGAATTTCCGCGACAAAGAGCTCCTAAAGAGCTAATCAGGCAGGAGATACCAGAAAACAGCCTCAGGCTGAGGAGGTGAGGGGAAAGAGAGAGAGAGAGAGAGAGAGAGAGAGAGAGAGGGAGAGAGAGAGAGAGAGAGAGAGAGAGAGAGAGAGGAGAGAGAGAGAGCAAGAGAGAGAGAGAGAGAGAGAGAGAGAGAGAGCAAGAGAGAGAGAGAGAGAGAGAGAGAGAGAGAGAGAGAGAGAGAGAGAGAGAAAGAGAGAGAGAATCCTCCTCTCTGCCTGAAAGTGAAAGGAGAGAAAGGAAGAAGGGAAGAGGTGTGAGCAAAAAGACAGATTAAGAGAGATGAGATGTGGAGAGGGAAGAGACAGATGGAGAGAGAGCACAAAACAGAAGCATGAGAGAGATAGAGATGGGGAGTGACAGAGAAAGAGAGAGAGAGAGAGAGAGAGAGAGAGAGAGAGAGAGAGAGAGAGAGAGAGAATCCTCCTCTCTGCCTGGTGTCAACCAGGCCAAAGAACGCCTGCAGGGATATGGAGGGAAATACAGATATAGAGGATAGAGGAGAGTGTGTGTGTGTGTGTGTGTGTGTGTGTGTGTGTGTGTGTGTGTGTGTGTGTATATGTGTGTGTGTGTGTTGTAAAAGAGTGTGTATGAGAATATGTCCTCAGGGCCATGGTCCATCTCCCCCACCCTGTGTGTGACTCAGAGAGCTCCCCTTACACGCTAATGGGACAGAGCTGGTGTAATGCTGCACACACTCACAAACAGAGCTGTCACAATCACACCTCAGCAGCTCTGCTGGGAAAAAGGGTTTCTTTACTGGAGATGCTGATGTTGTTAATAATGAATGGTAGTGAGCAGGAGGCTATTTTACACTCTTAATTAGGTGTTAGTTAAACTACCCTGATTGTATGAAGCAATTGACCCATTAGCTTTGAAGTTACACGTTATGAATAATTCACTGGAGAATTCAGCTGTAACTGCTAAGCAGCAGCATCTGTGCTTGGTCATAGGTATCAGTCGCTGATAGGTGATGAAGATGTGAAGATTGCCATGTTTCTAGTAACCAGTGTGAACGCTGTTCCGTAAACAGATTGACTTCCTATTATAGATGAAATGATATGATCATCTAGTTTGTTGTGCTGGTTCTCTGTCCTCTGAGCTGGCAACCCCTTGAATCCGACTTTAGAGCCTGGAATGTCAGAAGGATAACGTGCAAAGCCCACCGCACCTATCTCCTCAGATTTGCATGTCAGAGAGGTTTCCCCCGCTCAGCGAAGCACCCACTGAGGAGCCAGTGAGAGATATTTGAGGGCAGTCATTCATGTAGTAAGCAGACCAAGGCAACAGTAATGGGTTTCTCTGGTATTGATAAGACTATAAAATATCACGCAGTTCACTTCTGCTGATCTTCAGGATTGTCGGTTTGTTTTATGCTGATGACGTGTTTTTATTTACTTATCTACTTAACTTATGGATTAGGTAGCTAATGGTTCTGGATCAGTTTGAGACTATTTTTCAGGACCACCGTGATCGTTCCAGCTTAAACTTGTAATATATTTCTAATGACAATTTAATGCATGTAAAGGCTGATACACTCTAAGCACATTTTTCATTCATTGCAGCCAGTTTACCTTTTCCTAAACACTTAGAAGGAAATGTAAAGAAATCCTGTATCCATGAAATGATCAAAGGCTTTATAGCCGAGTTTATGAAATGTTTGCTGTTACAAAATTGAATAAAAGTGACAAAAAGATGAAAGCTGCAAAATAAACACCCAAGTTGGCTTCTTTTCTATTCCACCTCAAATGTTGAAGCTATCATAGAATGAGTGTTTAAACCAAGCATATCAGTTTTAAAAATGGTTATCCACTCTAGAGACAGAATATGGATAGCATCACATAACATGGGTTAATGGGTCTCAAAAGTGGAGAAACATCAATATAATGCTTGCCAGACCCAACCATTACACAAACACAAACAGCTACAGGAGTCAAAGCACCCAGTTCCATTCTAAGATTCTTTTTTGTTTTTCTGTTTTCCAGCTGGTTTTGAAGATACTAAGTGTAATGGAAGGGTGGCAAACGACAGGAGAGCAGGAGGAGACGAGGCCGGGGAGGTTTAAATCTGGAGCAGTGACATTTCTGTCACTTGCTCTCTCCTGAGGGCACACAGGCAAAACAGCAAAGCTCCCTCTGATCTGAAAGAGTGGCCTTTCACACACACACACACAAGCGCGCACACACACACACACACACACACACACACACATACACACATACGTCGCCTTTACCACGTTGACACATATTACACGTTATGACCAGAAAATGTCATCAGCAAGACGCCCCATGTCCCTATCAGCTGCCTGACTGTTGCACAGCGAGAGAGAGAAAGAGAAAGAGACACACACACACCACAAACACACACACACACACACACACACACACACACACACACATACATTACATATGTATAATCATTGTTATTACACAAAATAGAGTCACTTGGAGTCTGGCCACGTGGATTGTGGTAAAATATGCTCTGGTCTAATGAGAACAAATTTGAAATCTATATCTGGCATAAAGGCACATCACCTGGTTAATCCCATCACTACAGTGAAACATGGTGATGGCAGCATCTTGTTATGGGGCTGCTTCTCAGTGACAGGGACAGTGAGACAGGTAATGACTGAAGGATGGAGGATTGCATACAACAATGGGAACATTCTTAAAGAAAACCATCTTCAGAGCACACACAATCTCAGACAGAGGTGACGGTTCACCTTTCAACACAACAACGCCTTGAGGCATAAAGACACTTGAGGCAAAACAACACTGAATAGTTTTTTTTTATTTCAAATGAATTCTTAAAATTGATTTGTATGGCAGAAGCATTTACTGAAAACTGTGTGGAGAATGTCTGCAGTTGGTGTTTAGATATGACAGTAATGGAGCATTTAGATTAAAGCATTATGTGTGATGCAAGCATAGCACTACCGATTCCTCAACATGATCACAAAAGTGAAGCATGGGGGTGGCAGCATCATGTTGCACTTTTTTCCTCAGTAGGAACTGGGCAACATCTTAAAATTGAATGGGAAACTTAACAAAACTGCAAAATATTTGTACATATTGCAAGACAAACTGTTTCATTCTGCTAAAAAACATTCTTTTCAAGGGTTCCCAGTAAACTAAGGCTGTGGTCCAAAGATCGCAATTTTGAGTCTGATGACAGGTTGCTTTATCATCAGTAGCCACAGTGCTCTTTCTGGGTCAGTAGACTCTCTAACCAGTAGACGTCTGTTGGCTGGGATGGGGATCTGGCACTTACAGTAAGTGTGTTGCTCACAGATGCTGCATTCACAAAAAGAGGTGGTGACTTACATCACATTTATCAGAGGAGGCAAGTGTCAGAACCATCACAAGTAATGGGGGGGAGTGTTAGTGAGGGGGTAGATAATCGGCTGTACCAAACAGATAAATGTGGTAAGAATTTGATCAATTATAAAAAAAAATACTTTTCAGCAGACAAAGACACAAAGTACCAGATCAAGCAACAAATGAGTTGCTGAACAACAAAAAAAAATGTTCTACAGTGACAAAGTCAAAGTCCAGATCTTAGTCTCATTAAGAATCTATGGCACTAATTGAAAACTGTGATCTTAAAATGTCATCCAATTAACCTGAGAACCTGGAGCAGGTAAGTCAATAAGAATGTGTTTAAACAATTCCCAAACAATTAGAGAAGCTGGTAGAAATTCACATCTGTGGCAATATGTGGTTCTACAAAGCAGGGGTTGAAAACTTGTGCAATCATCTTTCAGTTTGCCAATAATGAACTGAGCAATAATGAATTTTCAGGTTAAAATTTATGTTACGATCAGTTTTTAGCAATAATATATATTTGCTGTGCAAGTGTTACACAACTACACGTGAAAATCGTTGCACTCCTATGGAAGTGTCAGATTGCAAAGCTACTGGGAAGGAAGACGATGGTTATCAGGAACAAAACATGATTCAAAGTATTGACTGATGCGGGTTACACATAAAAACAGTAGTGTCTCTCACACTGGAGTGTGCATTCAGTAAAGGCAGGACCACTGGCTGCAGGACCTCATTAACATAATGTTGGGTTGTCAGTGTGCCTGCAATGAAGACCAAATGAGATCTGACATCATGAAAAATCACACTCAACACAAGGTGTTTAGGTGTGACGCGTCACAACAAACTTGGCATTGACCACAGTGCCTGCACACGTATTCGTTGGTCAACCCCTCCAAGACAAAAATGGGATGACCTGCTGTCATTCTCCGTGAATTCATGACAGTCTACCAAGACATCAATGCAGTTGTGCATTGCAAACATTGTGGGTGCAACTCTTTTTTGACGATGAGTATATGATGACATTTAAGAAAGATGAATACTTTTGCATAGTCTTTCAGAAGTCTGTTCTCCTGCTTTCATCACATGCTTTTTATCCCCCCTCGTCACATACACACATCATACACAGCCCCAGGCTGAAGCATTAACAATGCAGCTGCCTTCATGTACCTCATGCATCTGTCACTACTACTACTGGTACCACAGTCTCACACCAGTCATACCATGAAACTAAGCAATCATCTAAGACAGACATACAGGTTTCTTTCTCGTGAACATTACATGTCTAACACCTCTAACTGCAGGCCTCTAAATAAGGTCTTGTGCTGTGGGTATTTTTTATTTTGTGCCACTTGATGGCAGCAAGTTTCTTTAGTGGTTTAAACATGTTCACAGCTGCGATTATGCAGCACTGTTTCTGTGAAAATGTCTTTACTCTGGAACAAAATGACAAAACCCCCCACTTGTGAAGCAAATAAGAATCTATTCAAGAGCTGTGGTCATTTTCATCTTTGATCTGGACTCAGATTGCAGACTCTCTTGACCTCCACTGCAAACAGCTTTGAAGGGCAAGTTCATTAGTTTCACCCATTAAAGGGCATTAAAGAGTCTTTATGGAAATGAGTGGGTGATGTATGATGTAGGCACAGTTAGAACGTTCTCAGTCTGTATGCAAACAAAGCTGTAGAAATGGTCTGTGTTGAGCCAACACACTCTTAATCATTGAATTGAAGTGTTTCATTCCATCTCATTGTCACATTTACAGAATGGGTTGTTGCTCTGAATTTCAGTGTGGCACTGTATTAACCAGCCATTAGGGGTGTAGTTTGTGCACAAACTACCAACTCCAAAGTGGGACCAAAGTGGGACCAACTCCAGATTAATGCCTATGGATGTTGGAATGGAAAATCAAAAATCTCCTGTAAGTGTCTATCTAATATCTAATGTAGCCCAAACTTTCTGTCCATAGAATATATTGGTTGTCCATTCAGTCAACTGCAGTTTACCCCTGTCCTTTTAGACCAATTCTTTTAGAATGATACAGGGCCACAAATCAGAACCGAGTCCATTTACATTGTCTGCCTTGAAGATACAAAAGCAAAAATAGCTCATCTTTATGAGGTAACAAAAGAAAGCACTTCATTTCAACTGTGGAGTTTTGTGACGGCGTCTTCTTCCAATGACTCTTCCATGGTGATTGTAGAAGCAATGCTGCACATCCTCTGGAGGGGCTTTCCTACACGTTCTCAGCATGTGGGGGTCCTGAATGGCCTGTATAACCAATATTTGAGCAGTTCTCTCTGACTTTTCTTGATCTTGTATAGCTCATCTTCACCTCTGAAACATATTGATTCTTAGAAACTGAATTTGACTTGAAAAATATTCTGTTTACTAATGTTTTACAAAAGCTTTGGGACGCCTACTCATCAGTGTTCATTCAGATTAGAATGCTGAACGATCAACAACCCACCTCGCCCCCAAATCCCCCACTCATTCCTAAAGTAATGGATGGAGCACTATCCTTTCACAGCTCCACACCTTAATGCTGGACACCTTTATAGCCCTCTGGCCCACACCTGGAATTATGCACGATACCAATAGCTTATCTTCTCTTCTCTGTAGATGTAAAGTCAGAGGCAGAAGCTGTTTCTGCAGTTGGTGTAGGTCATCCTCTAGTCCTTCATCAGTGCTCACAGGACGTTGCCCACAGGACACCATTGGCTGGATATTTCAGGTTGGTGGGCTATTCTAAATCCATCAGTGACACTGAGTGGTTTAAACACTACAGCAGCACTGCTGTATCTGAACTGCTCATGCCAGCACAACCACCACTGTGGCAGTTCCACTGCAGTGCTGAGAATGACCAACCACCCACGTAATACCTGCTTTGTGGTGGTCCTGTGGGGTCCAGACTATTGAAGAACAGGGTAGAAGGAGGACAACAAAGTATGCAGAGAAACAGATGGACTACAGTCTGTAACTATAGAAGTACACGGTGCTCCTGTATATTCAGTGGAGTTGATACGTAGTAAAGTGTGTGGAAGAACAAGGAGGTGGTCATAATTTAATGGCTGATCGGTTTATAGTGTAGCAACTTTCTAAAGGACCACTAGATGGTATCAAACTGCACAATCAAAGGCAGGGTAAGAAGTCATGCCTCTTTATGTGTACGTGGGTGTACAGTACAAATAGAGAAACTGGTGGCTACATAGGTGATGGTTCAACAAGCTGCTATTGTCCACTGTGGTCAATGGCAGTTGGTGTGGCGCAACTCAGTCATTCTGAGTAAAATAGATTCCAGATTCCAGATATCCTGGAATATTCTTTTGATCTTACTACTCTTACTTAGTATTTACTCTTACTTCTCTTCTCAGCCTAAGCTTTAATTAATGCACCTGTTTAACAGCTGAAATAACATCTGCAGGTGGAAAAACTGAGAATCTAAATGCCATCCCCTCAAACTAGCTGTCGCATGACAGTGGCTGACAAATCAGCTGTTTTCTGAGAGGGCTGTTATAATGAACAAGTGAGAAGGCCTCGGGTTCCAGCTTGGTTCACAAATACAACTCCCAGTTCAACAGTTCTAAGTGCTTAGCAGACGTGTAGGACGCAGAGGCTGCAGTATAATGGGTGAAAATGAGATGCAGCACTGGGGGTTTAAACGACCAGCATGGATGGTTTCGCTATGCCTCTGGCATGACCTTTAACGGCACCTGCTCTGAAGCCTAAGGACACAGTCATTATTCTAGTAAGGTCATGCATTTATGTATATAACACATTTACATACTTACTTCCTCAGTCCTGTTGCCACGGCTGTGTTTGACTGATTATTTCTGCCGCCGACTGTAAGCCGGGTTCACTGTTATTCAAAATACATTATGTGTCCAAATGTATGCCTTCCACTGCTTAAAGTTGCGCCCATTGCTGACAAGGATGTGCAAATGCACATACAGCTTGTCTAGTCCCTGTAGAGAACAAATACTGCCAAAAGAATAGGACTCTCTGGAGCAGATAAGCATGGACCTTTTGGCATCATGCCAAATGCCAGGGGTGGGACAGAGTAAAAACGTATACATTCGACTGTGTTTATTATACAACAGTTGGTTTTGACCGTGCAAGCTGATTGGTTGAGAAGCATTTGAACTGTGCTGAATATCTCGCCACAACACGTTTCACTCGATGGAATGGAGCTGCTAATAATGGCAGCAACTCCATAAGTAACATAAGTGCTCTGAGCAAAAGAGCAAAATGAAAGTAAAAGGATTAAGACAATGTGGCAGATGCAGAGATGGGACAGCCAGTATCTTGTACTCTTGCCCTGGTTTTGGGCCAGCTGCAACATCTAAGGTGGAATCACCAAGCCCTTTTTAAAAAGTCAGCCCTGAGCATACAGAGAAAGAGACAGAAACGTGATCTGCTCAGGGCTGATTGTAGCTCAGGGAAGTGTTCTCTCGTGTTTAAGGTTTGGGAATGAACCGCCTGTGTGCTGTATGTGAATAAATACATGTGTGATGGAACTGAGATGTTTGTCTGTGTGTGTGTGTGTCTCTGAGACTCATGAAGTTGGCCAGTTATGTGACTCAGTCCTCTCCCTCAGGGTTGAGATCACAACAAAAATTCACAATAATAAAAGACAAGAAATATGGTAAGTGGGAAATGAAGTTTACCTAATTTGTTGGTTTGTGTCAGGACCTGGAAAAGAAGCTGCTGGCTGTGCAGTGAGTGAGTGGAGTAAAATGTTTTGGTCTGTGTGAGGATCTGGAGAAGGAGCTGCCCGGCTGTGCAGTGAGGTGTGCAGTTCGTTACTGTGAACGTAGAAATGAGCTGCTGGTTAAGGAACTATAATAATATTTAATAATTCAACATATTAAATTCAATTTCCTGAGCTCACTTTATAAATGTCTTTATATATTTATCTTAATTTTGACGAAACACATAGGTTTCACAATCATAATCCAAATATAGTCGACCAGCAGAGATATTTTTAATGTCTTAAGCTTGCTTTTTTAAATCTGCTGCTTTCGTAAATCATACAACTGGACCTGTAGTAACTCTATATGCCACGACTATATGTACTGCAACACCTGCTAATTCACTGTTTCAAAAAGAATGTATCCTGCCTTTATTGGAGTAACTGTCTCTACTGTCCAGGCAAGACTTTCTACCAGATACTGGAGCACTGCTACGAGGATTTGATTGCAAGATTTGATAGCCTTAGTGAGATGTTGGATGAACACTACACCACCTCATCCCCAACTCCCAAATTCATCCCATCCTTCCAAATAATTCACAAAGCTCCTTAAGGAATTTGAAACCAATATCTGTGCAAGCATTTCAGGGCTGTTTCACCATTTTCAGAAGCCGTGCTGGAGACAGAGAGGAAAAACGTACTTTGAAAAAGCGTCTGGATATGTGTGGACGGGGCCTCAGAAACACAGTCACCTCTGTTGGGGGTCAGGGATGCATACAGCTACATAACAACTGTAGCGTGAGTGCTGAAAGGATCCCAATGCACCATATTGAACAATATTATCTGAAATGTAAAGACTCCTTTATTTCACAGTGGACGAGATATGATATGATATGGACTCTTTAAATTGGACATTATATTAACACGAATGTCTGAGCTTCACCTGTGCTAAAGCGGGTGACCCACTTCTCCTCCCCACCCACCCCACCAAAACCCATAAATTACAGAAATTAAGTGATGGAGCCCTGGGGCTCCTTTGTAAGCTGTTTAAATGTGTAAATGTACAACATCCTCTGCAGCTCTGTAGCTCTAATGAAGGAGGGAATATGCAGCCCTCATTTCAGCCCCAGAGGGGGGAGAGGGGGGGAACGCAGCACTGCTGAGCTGCACCCCTTTTCTGGCATTTAAGACTATTTTTGTGTTCTCTTAACTTTTTCCTCACTAATGTAGATCACATCCATCCTAATCCGGGCGTGTGCTGGTGACAGAAAAGTCCAGTTTACCGCATGAAAAAATCAGTCCAAAGGGAGAGTTTTCAAAAATTGTGTCAACAAACTCACAAAATATCATGTTTTTACTGGAACATATCTGCTATTTAATGCTTGTGATCATAAGGCAATAATAAGCACTTGTACAGTATTATAAAGTGGTAATAAACTCAAGAAAACTAAGACAATAAAAATCAAAAAACAAGCTCCTGTCGATTAAACCTGTGATAGTTATGAGCTAATAAAGCCCTTTATATAAAGAGAAAATAACAGATTTTTGTCATTAATTAGGGGAAATAAACTTCTGCATGTAATTATAAATGAGTGAAAAAGTCCTGTTTCTTATTATATAATAAACTTTTGTTTGTGAATATTAAATAGCAAAAACTCATATTTGTGATTACTGAGGGGTGATAAACTTTTGCTTCTTATTATAAATAAGTAACAAACTCCTGCTTGTGAATATGAAGGGACAATAAATCCATGTTTCTTATGATATATTATCACCTACTATTGGTAATAATAAAGGGGTAATAAAGTCTTATTATCATAAAGAGGTAAAAACCTCATCTCTGTGATTATTTTAGGTAGTAAATTAATGTCTTTGATCATTAATAAATGCCTGTTTTTATAATGGAGTAATATACTCATGTTTTTGATTACAAATGTCTAATAATTGTAATTATTAAGGGTTGATAAACTCATGTTTGTGATTATATATAACATACAGTGTAATTAATAATGGGTAATAAACTTCTGCTTCGGTTCCTAAATAAGTAAATTTAATGTAACTCATGTTTGTGATGTTAAAGAATAATAACCTCCTGCTCCTTATAAACAGATGATGAGGTCCTGACTGTGATAATAAAAGGAAAATAAACTGTGTTTATAATGCAGGAAAAAAAAACCTTCCTTTGCAATTTTAAGGGTAAAACTTGTTTTGAAGACCTCATGCAGTGGTTTATGCCAAAACATCAGGAGAGGCAGCATATCTTCCACATTCATTTCATCTTCTTGCTCTCCTTCTTCGTCTTCTGCTCCATTGTCTTCTTCTTGCTCTTCTTCTTCACCTTCTTCATCTTTTACTTCTTGCTCTACTTCACTTTCTTCATTGTGTTCTTCTACTTCTTCTTCTTCTTCTTGCTCTTCTTATTGTTGTTGTAGTTGTTGTTGTTTAAAGGTCCACTTTATGTCGATTCTATTCCACCACTGTCCTCAGGAATGTGCACTTTCTGAAAGTTCACAGCACGTGCGCTGGTTGGCGCCAAAACGTTAAGAATGGAAGCGCGAGTCGGCGGCAGCGCGCGTAAACAGAGGGTCTCAGTGCTGCATCAATTATTAACAGATATTTACACACAAATAAACAAACACACAAATAAATAAATAATCACACTCCCAAAAAAACCCGGATCGCACCTGTAGCGGCTGCGTTGACTGGTCTGAACTGGATTTGGCTGTGTGCCAGCATGTGGTTATACGTTCCGTTTTACTCTTATTTATTTATTTATTTATTTATTTATTTCAGGGGATGGAAAAACTATAATAAATAAATAAATAAATAAATAAATAAATAAGGTCTTAGCGCCAGACGCCTCCATCCAGGCGCGCGTTCTCATTGAAGTGGCGCGCTTTGCTCCGAGCGGGTAGCGCGCGGGCGCGAGCGCGTGTCTGCGTGCACGTCGATGGACGTCGGTGGGAAAATAGTGGGAGAAACTCCAAACTGGCGCTGATTTCCCTCCAAATCCAACCAGTAGAACCTAAAGCTCCTGCTTCAACAAGTTCTCCAGCTTAGTGGTGGTGGGAGGGTGGTGAGGGGGGTGTGCGCGCCCTGATTTTACTTATTTAAGAGAATGAAAATGTGTGCCTCGCAGAAAGCGCCCGAGGAAACGTTACATCAGACACAACGACACCGATTAAAGCGGGCTTTCGGGCTGTGAGTCGCGTGATGCTGCTGCCCGCGCGCCCCTCTCTCCCTCTGCGCGTGCTGCAACTTCTGCCCCCCACTCTGTCGCTCTTCTGCCCCCCACTCTGTCGCTCTTCAGCTCCCCGCTCTGCCGGTCTTCTGCCTCCCGCTCTATCGCTCTTCTGCCCCTCACTCTACCGCTCTTCTGCCCCCCCCCCTCGCCGCTCTTCTGCCCCCCGCACTGCAACTCTTCTGCCCCCATCTGCCGCTCTTCTGACCCCGCTCTTCTGTCCCCCGCTCTGCCGCTCTTCTGACCCCTCTCTTCTGCCCCCCCGCTCTGCCGCTCTTCTGACCCCAGCTCTTCTGTCCCCGCTCTTCTGCCCCCACTCTGCCCGTCTTCTGCCGCTCTTTAGTCCCCACTCCTGTGCCCATGCCCCCATTCTGCCGCTCTTTTAGCGGAAAAAGCCGCAAAATCGCAAAATCACTCATGAATCTGAATCGGCGGCCGAGCGGGGCAGAATATCACGATTTCATCTTAGGAAAGAAAAAATAAATAAATAAATAAATAAGTGAGTGTGGGAGAGAGTGGGGCTGAGCTAATTGTAGCCTAATCCTTTTGCCCCAGGCGGGTGGGCAGCCAG
Organism: Acestrorhynchus altus; assembly: GCA_034509495.1. NCBI lineage: Eukaryota > Metazoa > Chordata > Actinopteri > Characiformes > Acestrorhynchidae > Acestrorhynchus > Acestrorhynchus altus. The sequence continues at coordinate 8,544,746 of CM067508.1, read as the reverse complement.
AACGACTCTTCACTCAGCTCCTGCTCTCTTCTTTCGACGCGGATTTATCGGCTTTTCTTTGGCCTGCGGTGTCGTTTCGGGGCTTTTTGACTTCTGTGAGGGTGAGACTGGAGCAGGCAGCAGCGCGGCGGAACAGTAAAGTACTGGAGAAGATAAAGCAGCGGGCTGGAGCAGATCCGCCGTGTGCACAGGTAGCGTGGTCGACCCAGTCGCTTCCGGTGGGCGCGTCGGGCGCGTCGGGCTGCGCTGTCCACAGCTTATCCGTCTGTTAAAGCCACAGAGACCCTCTCCGATCCGTCGGCGGAGGAGACACGCGGGTTCATGCGGTCTGGGCTGGTTTTGGGGGGGATTTGAGCGAGCAGATCAGCTCTGCTGCTCTCTGGCTGATCAGACTGCTGGTCTTCTGCCGGTGCGGCTTTAGTTTCGCACTAACTTGGAGCAGTTTAATCCTTAAACCCCCTAAAACCCATTCCGACCGGGACTGACTCAACCTGTCTGCATCCCTTTGGACTCCGACGATGTTCGAGACAGTGGGATTCATCTTAATCTCACCTCAAATGAGACTCAGTGATCTATTGTGGTGTTGTGCGGCTCTCCAGGCGCAGTGTGTTTGCTGATCTGCTTTGATCTCAGGTTGGTTTTAATGAAGCACTGTGGAAATCGGAGTCTTTGCCTTCATCCACTCCATTATCACTGACTTCCAGACCTGCTCTGCCTGACACACAGCTGGCAGGCTGGACTCCTCGGTGCTGATGTGCATCTCAGCAGGTTTGATTTTAGGTGAATATCAGGGAGCAAAGACGCCATGTTGGTGTGATATTATGAAGATTTAGGCTCCCTGCAGGGCAGCACAGCAAAGTGCCCACATGAAGGACATAAATGTGTGTTTTAAGGCTTTGTGGGTCGAGTGCATGCCTGTTCCTTAGTGTCGGGAGTCATATTCTCATGCATATGGCTTTAAGTTTTGGGGAAGAAGGACTGATCCTTTCAGAGCTGGATCATTAGCCTCAGTACTTAGAACATTATATTTATAGACAAGCTTCTGCAGCACCATCTAAACCTGTACAGGGTTAAGCTGGTGAGAAACTTTGTTTACAGCAGGTTCAAATGTAAGGATCAGGTTCGGGATATTCTGTCCTTAATTTGGCTGTTGTGTTCTCTGGGGTCGTGGGCTCTGCAGGCTGGCAGTGTGCATGTTGGGGTGATTTATATATATCTGTTCTGATATAGTAGCTTTTATATCGCATCTGGTGTGAGTGAGTACATACACTTTGCGACTCCTCCCACAAGAGAGAGAGAGAGAGAGAGAGAGAGAGAGAGAGCATATTCCTCCAGCAGTAATACCAGGGCTCCTGCTTATCCCCTGTAGCCATATGAAGAGGTGGCATCGTTTCACTGCCAAGACACTGAAGCAGTTTTGAAGCCTTTCTTTCACTGGAACATAAAGTGGATCAGACACTGTATTAGATGAACACTGCTGCTGAACATATGAGATAGTAATAGATGATAATGATGATGATTATCATCATCATCATCATTATTAATTATCATTATTGTTATTATTATTACTATTATTACCAACATCATCATTATTATTATCATCATCAGTATTGTTATTATTATCACTATTGTTGTCGTTATTGCTATTATCAATATTGCTATTATTACCATCATCATCATTATTACTATTATTATTATTGTTGTATTATTGTGTGTGCTATTTATTACCATCATCATCATCATAATTATTATTATGATTGTTGTTATTATTATTATTATTATGATCATTATTGCTGAACATTATGTTTTAATGTGGTGTTAATTGGTAACTGACTGGGAAACAACCTGGATGAAGTGTGTCTCACCCTGAAGCTCCGCCCCTGCGGCGTTAATAATTGAGTGGCTGCCTTTTCTTTACGTTTCATGAGGAAAACCATCAACAGCAGCGGCGGAATAATCTGTTTCTGAGAAAACGTTTATAAACGTGTTTTTTAACCCAGTTATACTGTAATAAAATCATCTCTGGACCAATGAAAAGCATCAACTTTACAGAAGTTGACTTTTAAGTCCTTTGAGAGCATTTCTGTTGGTCCATTCAGCCAGACAAAGTGGAGATACGTGGTTTTCCTGTTTAAAGTCAGGTTCCTCCAGCCGCTCACAGGACACATCAATCCACTATCCCCTTTTTTCCCGCCCGTATTCCCTCCATCCCGCTCCTGCGCTGTGATTGGCTGCTCGCGTCGTCTCCTGCGTGCAGATTGGATGGGTAGTATGGCCACCTTCGCCGTGATTGGTTACGTGTATTTGGTGCTCAAACCTGATAACAACGCGAAGCAGGAGGCGGGAGGCGGGATAGGCTGGCCAATCACTGCGCAGGGGGCAGGGCCTGTTGGAATACGGGTGGAAAATAAAATGAGGTGTCGGGTCAGTCCACTAAGGCGAGCGGCGGGGGAGCCGGACCACAGCCCGGTCAGCTCCTCCGCCTGGACCCTGCACGGGCCAGAGAGAGCAGCCCTGCACACCCACCCTCATGTTTTTCGAAGCGTCTGGCGGAAAACGTGCGCATAACAGTTTGCTTAGTTGTGCTTGTAAGAACTCACAACACCATGACCTTTAATTAGAAAACTGGAAACTGCCCCCCCCCGTAACCCTCTAATACCCCCCACAGTACCCCTCTAATATTTATTACCCCTCGTACCCCTCTAAAACCATCACCTCCTCATTTTACCCCGCTAATACCTGCCCATACCCTCTAATACTCTATTACCCCCCTCAATTACCCCTCTAATACTCCTATCACCCCTCTAATACCCCCCTCGATTACCCCTCTAATAATTAATCACCCCTCTAATACCCATCTAATACCCTGCCCCTTGCACCCCTAATACCCCTCAATTACCCCTCTAATACCCCAATTACTAACCCATTACCCCTCTAGTACCACCCCCCACCCCTTAGGGGGCGACCCGTGTCTCTGCATCACTAATAAACACTGTTCTCATTCCCGCCCCAAGGGGGTCCCTGAAAACACACACACACACACACACACACGCAGACGCGCGAGGATAAAGCGCAAACACGCGTACACACGCACCCACACGCGCGCGCGCTCTCTGCGAGTCACGCGCCGCCGCCGCCGCTCTGCTCATGGCTTTCCCGTTCGTGTGTTTGCAGGAAGGGAGGAGCATGTCGCGCCTGTCTCTGAGCCGCTCGCCGGTCTCTCCTCTGGCCGCGCAGGGCATCCCTCTGCCGGCGCAGCTCACCAAAGCCAACGCGCCGGTCCACATCGACGTGGGCGGACACATGTACACCAGCAGCCTGGCCACCCTCACCAAGTACCCCGACTCCAGGTAAGAGCTGGGGGTCCCGGGCTCCTGCCTCAGTCGTACCTCTGTCCTGCGCATCAGCTGAGCTTGTGTTTCAGAGTCAGGGCTGAGAGCTGCTCTACTGCAGAGCCCAGCCACCTTAATCTTAGGAAGACACTTTGAGATGGACTGTAAGTTGTGTTTTTAGACTTGAGCCAAAGTGGGAGGGGTAGAGGAGGGTCCATCCGGGGCAACAGTGCATGCCCCAGTGCGAGGAGGCATATCCACTTATTTCATCCTTTTGAGCTTTATTATTGTCTTTGATGTGGAAGTTCGGCTGTACTGACTGTACCCTGATCAGCACAGTTCAAATACAGACGTGTGCATTTGTGAGTATTTATTTGAGGGACAGTTGTTATTATTATTATTATTATTATTATTATTATTATTATGGCTCACAAGGCAGTAAGTGAAGCAAAATCCAGGGACAACAGTGCACCATCTGACACCTAATGAACTTTTAGAATCCTTCCTTCTCACGTGTTGATTATGTCAAATATGCATGGAAGCAATTTCAAATATAATAAATAATAATATAATTTCATGCTTCATTTGCAACAATGTATGCATTTGTCTTTTTTCTCATTCTCGGTCTCAAACGAGAGCTTTGGTGTGCGTTTTTAGTTTGTATATTCATCTGAGGAACTTGAAAGTCCGCGCTGTCATTGGAAATAAGTGATATAAGGAAATGCAAAATGCAGTGAGGGTCAGGGCACGAGGGCATGCATTACTGTACTTTTCTTTTTCCTACTTTTGAGCAGAGCAGTAGTGATGTGTGTGTTTTCAGCGGTGATATGGGTTGTGATCATCCCGGTTCGATTTTCAGTGCTACTTTCTCTTAACTCTAACCAGCTCTGCACTGCATGGATCAGTTTGGCTATAGATTTGCGCTGAAAATGAAAGATGGAAAATGAGCTCTGTGCAAAATCGTGATCTCGAGCTGTGAACAGTACAGAAATGGATCTGCATGCTTAACTTTGATTGTCACTGATTGTGGTTTCCCAAAAAAGTGGTGAGGAAAGGACCTGCAGGCACATCACGACACGTTTCAATGTTATAGTGAAGTTGTTACACCTTTATGTTGGAGCAGGATTACTTTGGTTCACATGCTGAATAGATTGTGGCATTGTTTGTGTAGTTTTGCTGATGCTGCTTATCTTGGGTGAATGGCTTGGTTGCATTAGAAGCACACTGAAGTAAGATCTAAACATACTGCAGATATTCCTGCAATATGGCACGTTGTGGCCATCCTGCCAACGAATGCACTTTCACAAGCTGTCAGCAGTCTGTTGGAATGCGTTTCTTGGAGGCTGTGTGTTATAAAGTCTGTTGCAGACATGCGTGTAAGGAGAGAAAGGGGGCCTGTAAGTGTTGAATGTCTCGATTTTAAGTTTGGGAAAACGATGCTTGTGAGTTGAGGACCAAGTGCTTCTTCTCTTTCAATTTGAGATGATTTATTGTGTGTGGTGTGTGCTTTCCATGGAGTAAAACTAACCTGTGTGTATTATTACTCCTGTAGTGTCCGGTCATTGATCCTGAGAGAGTCTAATATCACTGTTGACCACCTCTGTCACCTGCTCCTCACATCAGGACAAGCCAAGCGGATGTTAGTGAGAGAGGTGTTCATTAAACGTTATGTAGAAAGACGTGTTTTCTTAATGGAACCACAACAGCACTCCCCCATCATTTAAAGCCCTGATCTGTGATTGTTTTAGTACTTTTCCGCCACAGGGTTGACGGTGTGTTTCAGATTTCAGTGAAAAGCTACAGATTTGTAAGAATGTGCAAGCTGGGGTGATATATTGACTCGCAGAGAGCGGAAAGCTGTGTCCCAGCTAACGTTTGAGCCATCTATTGCTCCTTATTGTGTAGCCTCAGGGTATGCTTTCACACTGCAGCCACTCATTTATGCCACCTTTTCTTTTGTTCCTCTGAAAAGTAACTGAACACTACAGCCACTACAGCTGCGTTCTGGCACATGAGTGGTTAACCACAGGAGCATCAGTTTGATTGCATTAGTTTAGTGCTGTTTTATTAACGACGTAATTAGGAGTGTGTATAATTTTGTCAAGAAGCAGTTGATGCGACTGATGAATATTGAATATCAAATAATAAACCAGAGAAACACATACTGTGTCTGTTTTTCAAGGCCTTTTTCTTTCAGTCCAGGACTAGGCTTCAGTTTTTAACTTTATTTGGTGATATCGGCCAACGCTGTGGCCGATATGGAGCCGATCTTTGTGTTTGTATTAATTATTCAGCCCCACAACTTGGGTAAGACGTGCTGCAGTAAAACAAATTTATTTCCATAAACAAATTATATAATCACACTTTCTAAACTGATTTATTTTGTTTTTTACAGAACTATTATTACCGTGAATTACTGTAAATTATGGTTTAAAACTTCATAGTGAATAATGTTTATAAAATGTGATAACTATAATAATAATAATAATAATAATAATAATAATCCAGTCTGACAGACATACCTAACCATTACGGTCGCAGTTCCTTTTAAACATTTCCATGGATTCACTTGGTAGAAAGAAGCAAAATGTGAGTTTTTCTATGATAGTTTAATTTTTAAGCAGTTATAATTCAAGAGTAAGGATGGGGTGGGAATATATTTCCTTAAATAGATATAATGGAGTCGAATATCTTTGTCAGAGCAACCAAAGTACAACCAACCCGGATGGTTTGGCCACACAGACAAAGAAAACTCAGAAAACACACCAGCATTTTGTGGAAGAGTGTTTTAAAGTGTTCTTTCCTGACATATTAACTAACAAACGAAGCCAAGTAAGAAAGATTTCACCAAACCTTCCGTCCCTCCTGCAGTGATACAGCACTCCCATTCTGCTTTAAAAGGTACACAATGTAACGACGGCACTATTTAAGGTGGAGTAGCGTTAGAAGCCAACTTCACTCTTGATTTGGCAGCTAATTGGTAACTTTAGCAGACTTGTCAGTTAAAATAGATCTTGCTATTCATTTACTGAAATAAGATCATGAATCAACACCGTCTAGAGTAGTTTTAGAAAAAAAGGGCACAGCAGGGTAACATCAGCTCAGTTTTATCTATAAAAAAGCTAGAAACTGGTAGCACAGCACTAAGAATAATGAAGAATAATGAGGCCTACAGGAAACCACACTCTGCCACATCAAAACTAAGGATCAGAACTTGATAGGACCTTTAAAAGCCGATACCCAGTCCATTAAAAGTGCCTGAATGAGCCCCAGTCCAGAGCCACTGGATCGGATCGGGACACCTTTATTCATTCATTCATTCCTTTTTTTATTTATTTTACAAAATTCAGGCCTGATTCATGTTTTAACCATCAAATGTTCAGATTCCCCAGTTCAGCCTGTACTGCCGTGACACTGTGAACCAGAGAATTTCTCATAATAGGTAACTTGTGTTGCATCTGCAGGACATCAGAAATACCAGCCTTTCAACAGACCAATCAATACTTAAGGATAAGCAGCTAGTTCTGATCGTCTATGCCTGCTGTGTTGGTTTAGACCATATGGTCAGAAGGTCCAGACAAATTTTGAATGCACCATAATGGACCATTTATACCTTCTTTATATATAAAAATGAATATGTCTGTCGAAATGAATATGACAGTATAACCATGACAGCCCACGTACACTGTATCACTTTATGTCCAACTATTTATTCTAATGAATGCATTCAGCTTCTTCACGATGAGCCCATTTCTCACACAGGTATAGAAACACATACGCAGCTTGCTGAGTCACTGTAGATAAGTTTTGCCAATAGAATAGGACCCTCTGCAGCTGATAAACACGAACATATGAACACCATTCCTAATTTCAGGTTTTGGCCGGATAGAGCATTGAGCTGTGCTGATCTCTGGAATGATGGTGCTTCATCCAGTACTTCTATGATAGGCGAGGGAGGTGGGGTTGAGGTGGGGTGGTAATCACCCAGCATCCTGATTTCACTTAAGCTTCACAGCAAGTAAAGTCTTCCCTGCACAGTGGAGACAGTTACTCCAACAAAAGCAACATCATCTCTTTTCAATACTTTTTGCTTTCAGTAGAATTGCTGTGCTGCTGTCCCAACACTTTTGTCTTGTAAGTGTACTTCTATGCATCCTTTACTTTGTCATGGATGTTAAGCAATACATCCATTAGAGGGGAATGAAAACGAAAAAAGTCTGACAGCAACAAGCATAGCTGTGGGGGAGAAGTTCACGATAATGTACAGCCTGCGAAAAAGATGAAACAGGCATTGGTGTCACTGGTGGGGTGAACCAGTACCTCTTTTGGTGGAACATTAGTATTTTTCTTGCTTTCTTGCAAAAGTTTCTTTGCGTCCTGTCCAAATGGCAGTGGTCATGTTACGATGGTCATGTTACGATGACCAGTGGTCATGTTACGGTACTGCTGCATTCCGCCCGTAACCGGACGCTTTCACAGATTGTGCACAAATACAGAAAAGTGCGGCGTATGGACAGAGTGCTCCGTCTGTATCTGCATCCATATTTAACATTAACCATAAATGAGCATGAAGTTGTCGGAGAGGAGTGGGTTAAAGAAGAGGAACAGCAGTAAGGCAGGCAGGCTGACATGCATCAAAAGTGGCCAGGCGGCAGCTAAGAACAAGGTTAAAGGACTTTTAAGTTGATGATGTCTTTTAATAGATTGATCTCTTAATAATGCAAGGAGGGAAGAGAAACTTAGTGCAGTAACTAATGGGGCAGCATTAGTCTCATGCTCCCCTGGCCGGGGCGGAGAGACAGAAGCCATGAAACATTGATGGAGACCGCAGGCAGGGCTGGCTGCGAGCGCAGAGGCTTTGGCGAGCGCTCCTGACAGAGATCAGTAACGTGGGACAGATGGGAAGTTGAAGAGAATCAGAGCTAACGAACATGTGGTGACGTTCAACTGAGGCACGTGGGTGTTCGGGTGATCGCTCACACTGCAGAACTGGGGAAAAAAAAGTTCAATCTGTGGACTTTAGTGAGATCTGAGCTCCATTTGAGAACTGTTGTCTAGTAATGGTGCTCAGTGCCTCATTAGCTGATGGGTATATTAGGATTTGCTCATCTGAAAAACTCTCTGCAGTTGGTCGGCGGTGCTGTGATGATTAAAATGGTATATTTATCATGCAGCCATAAGTGAAAAACAGCATTTTATTACACTATTCTAGCTGTCTAACTGTTGTATAGTGCTTGTCTTTGTGTGTGTGTGTGTGTGTGTGTGTGTGTGTGTGTGTGTGTGTGTGTGTGTGTGTGTGTGTGTGTGTGTGTATTTTTGTGTTTGTCTGACCCATAGCTCACCCCTGATACCCCGGTGCTAAGTGAGACCCAGATGCTGACATACATGTAAGCCCACTTAGTGGCTTTACCTACCAGCCTGCCAAATTCCCCCCACACACACAAACACACACACACACACACACACACACACACACACACACACACACACACACACACACACACACACAGACTTCACTTGCTCAGCTTATCTGTCTCTCTCACACACAAAGAGATCACTCTCATACACACTGTTGTCTCATTCTGCATTTCTCTTTTTCTCCCTCTCACCCACTCTCTCTCTCTTTCTGAAAGGCAGCTCTGTTGATCTGTCATGACAGAAAGAAAGCAGAGAAAGAGTGAATCTCATCCACTCAGGTACTGCAGGAGCAACTGCTTCACCAAAAGGAGAGAGAGAGAGAGAGAGAGAGAGAGAGATAGGTGAGGAGACATAAAGACAGAGATGGAGAGAGCAATGGAGAGAAAGCACATATATGCAAATAGAAAGAGGAAACATAAAGTAAGGAATGAAGAGAGAAAAGTGTGTGTGTGTGTGAGAGAGAGAGAGAGCGAGAGAGAGAGAGAGAGAGAGAGAGAGAGAGAGAGAGAGAGAGTGTGTGACAGTGATCTAGGGAGAAAACTAATGAAAGTAGCAGAGACAGAAGAAGAGAAATATGGAGACAGACAGGGGACAGAGAGGGAGAGACATGAGCACAGAGAAATGGAGAGAGCGAGGGACTGAAGAAACAAATAGAGAGACACAAAGATAAAAAAGAATGAAGGACAAAAAAAGAGAGAGCAAGAGGAAACAGAAAGCAATAAAGAAACAGAAAGCAAGAAATATGCAGATCTTCAGAGAGAAAGAAAGTGAGAGTAAAATAATGAAAGGAACAAAGAGAAAGGGAGAGATGCAGAGACAAATGCAGAGAATGAGAAGGGAAAGGAAGACATTAAGAAAGAGAGAGTCTAAACAACATCGACACAGACGAAGAGAGTGAAAGAAGGCAAGGTAAGAAAAGAAAGGAGAGGGGAAGATGCAGATATACAGAGGGGAAATAAGTGGGGGATGAAGACGGAGAGAGATGCATAAGAGAAGGAAGGAACAAGTGAGAGAGAGAGGGTGAAACATGGAGACAGACAGAGAGGGGCAGAGAGAGAGAAGGGAAAGAAAAGAAAAACAGGCAGCATTTTAATTGCTTTTTAAAAAAGTGGAGATGAAAAACAGAGTTGGCCTGCAGGCGTATGGTGAAATTCTAGCTGGAAGAATTGCAAGAGCATATGAGAAAGGAAGACCTGAGGCACAACAGGGAGATGAGTATTGGTTTTTTATAAAGCATTTTGCATCGATTTCCAGAGAAGAGGGGGGAAAAAGAAGGGACAGGGAGAAAGAGAGAAACAGGGGGAGTGAAAGAAAGGAAGAGAGACAGAGAGAGAGAGGTAAGGCATATATACGTATATAGGATGTGATAGAGATCGTGGAGGAAGGTGAAGGGGTGGCGTTTATACAGAGGTTCTTAATCTGACCAAGAGATGGAAAGATACCCGCAGCAGTGGTGACAGATACTTCTCTCTCACTTACGCCTGGAAAAAAGAGCATTCCTTTCATAGATGTATAAAAAAAAACAACTCATAACTCCATACGCCCATGTTTTATATCTTCACACCATAAAAAATGACAGCTGTCCTTTTTATTTAATAATGGACAAACAGAAATGGTCCAGAGTAAAGAAGTAGAGATCGCCTGTAACGTTCCTCTGCTGGAATGTGAGCTTTTGTTAAGATGAAGACAGTGAACTCTATTTAACACAGATTTTGCAGGTTTTCCTTAATTTTGCCACTTTTTCAATTAGAATAAAAATAAATAGTCTTTTTTATTTTGTGTTTCTTTTCAAAGTAAGATGAAAAAAATAAATATGAATTAATAAAAAAAACAGCAAATGTGCTCATAAATTTTGCCCATATTCCTATGAAAGGTCAGTGTCCCAATCATTGACCAAAAGACATGTACAATTATTTATTGCCAGTTTATGAGACCCAGATTAAGACTAAACCTAGACTAACTACACTACACAGGACAAATGACCCTAAATCTGATTTCAGCTTTGTTGTTATTGGTGTTCATTTAAAAAAAATCTAATTTTACTTGAAAACTAAACCCGTCACTACACTGCTACACTGAGCAGTGCATACATTGTTCTTTGCCTGGTTAAATGATAATTTACCAACTAGTTCATCTAACAAATTACAGCGTCTCAAAGTTTGGTCATAATTTCATAATTGTTCATCATTTTATTTGGAAAAGTAAATGTAAAGTGAAAAATTTCAAGCCTTTTTTTGTTTCACTGTTGATCAGTGTGGCTGATAACTGATAGAAAAACAAACCCCTTTTCATGATGTTCTATTTTTAGATGCATTAGAACCTGGAAAACTGTAGTTGAGGTTTATTTGTAGAGTCATTAAGTTATTCTGTATGCACCGACGGTATTCCACTGTAAGGCGGAGTGTTAAGGTAGCACAGTAAGTGGTTTTATTATTTCAACACAGCTGCTACTGGTATCAACAACACTGATGATTAAAAAAAAGAATTAGAAATAGTTGAGGTGATAGAGACTGTAAGAGAGACGAAATACGTTTTTACAGGGACACAGCATTCACATTTCAGAATAGACCAAGTGTTCTCCTCAGGGTTGTACAGCGCAGGGTTGTACATGACACAATACTAGAGATTGTCATTCCAATTTTGGCCAATAACGATTTTAATTGCCAACATAAACAAATACTAAAATTCACATGAAAAAATATAAATATAGATTTTCTTTAAGAAATTTTTCTTTACAAAACAAAACAAAACTAAATTAATTGCAGTATTTCTGTTGGTATGGAGCTGGTTTATAACAGCCCACCTGTGTTGTGTGACATGGAATTAAACAATTCTGGTAACACATCCATGAGGGGCTTTGCCTCTGTCCCTGACTACAGAAAGTGTGTGGTCATCCTGTGCTGTGATGTCGTGATTTTCCCGGTAAAGTCTTTTTATCACTGAAGAAAGTTAGCAGAGGCTGCTGGTTGGTGTCAGTTTTTCTGCGTGACGTATTAAACCTCTTACTTCGAATATACCGTATGGGAGGTGTTTTTCAACGGCAAATAAGATTTGCTGGTCACACAAATGGTCAGATTACAGTCACTGGCCGATTGATCAGGGCATCTTGACCCAATAAAAAATAAAGAAACACTTTAACGTCACTTAAAATGTTTGCTGCGAGACGTGTAACAGCAAGTGTGTTGCAGCAGCATGGCAGTCCTGCGTGAGCAACCTGTAGTTAAACTGTAGTACACAGAGAGTAACAGTGTGCTGTTTGTTTAGTTGTTCAGTAACCACTGTTGTCTTAATGACTGGTCTGTATCACCGGACAGCAGGTTGACTAACGCGGACAGACTCGCTCTCCCACATGGATACATGAAAGCAGACTGTTTTCTCAGACTTTCTGACCTCCTGACCGCATGAACACACAAACACAGTGTTGTAGGTCACTGAAAGTGGAGCTTTTCTAAGAAGCTCTCCAGGGAGGAGATCTTAAACTCGGTTTCTGTGGTTTTGTGAGGACCATTATTTCCATTAAATAAATAAATAATAAAATAAATAATAATAATAATAATAATAATAATATTAATAATAAATAAATAAAAATGTTAAATAAAGGTCACTTGTCGCTGCTGCTTGTTTTACCAATTGATTAAACACAGTCATAATGGACCAGTTTATCAAGATGGAGATAGTACTGTGGCTTGAACCTGAACATGGTCCTGTCATGATTATTTTTCTTTGGACAATATATTGATTGATAAATTATGTTAATGTAATTTTAAGATTCATGTGACTGATATAATGATAATATAGCTGCAGAATACTGTCACCCTTTAAAGAGCAATGAGCTTTTAACTATTGTGAAGGTATTGTGATATTATGATGTATAAAACGTGTAAATATTCAAAATAAATAAAACATAAATACAATGAAACCACTGTTTTTAAAAGTAAATGGACATAACGGCATATGTCATGTCATGTCCATACACACTGCTTGGCCAAAGGTTTCGGGACACTTGTTCATTCATTGTTTCTTCCAAGATCAAGGGTATTAAAAAAGAGTTTATCCTGCTTTTGTTGGAGTAACTGTCTCCACTGTCCTGGGAAGGTTTTCTAATTGATTTTGGAGCATTGCCGTGAGGATTTGATTGCATTCAGTGATGAGCGTTAGTGTGGTCTGAATTTTGGAGGATCACCACCCCATCTCATCCCAAACGTATTGGTTGGAGCTTCACAGTTTCCATAGCTCAGTGCTGTGGGGTTAATACTGCACTAACCCATGCATCATTAGAGATGGTGCCAATAGATTCATGTTTATTTGCTCCAGGGAGTCCTATTCTATTGGCAGTACTTCTCTACGTCCACAAATATTTGGACATAAAGTGTATGATGCATTGATAATATTATCTTGACAGGTCGATCTGAACAAGTGTGGGATCGCATGAGAAACATGATAAAACATTTGAATAAATTCTGACAAACTGTAAAGTGTAGCAGCAATTAATAGTAGTAGGTATCTTATGCTGACTACAAGAACACGGGTTTGGTTCTAGACTCATCTCAGTTCTCCCAGCCATTGAATAGATTTACTAGAACAGATTCCATCAGAAATTCCTAAATTAACTTAAGACTTGATTTAAAAAACCAGATACCAGATAATAATTAGGGATTATCCGATTGTGAATTTTTTATGAACACAAGAGAACACACACACACACACACACACACACACACACACACACACACACACACACACACACACACACACACACAAACAGAAACACAGAGCATGTGTGAGAGAAACAATTGTCCAAAACATTAATAAGTACTTAATTTAAATTGAAATAAATAATTGTTCTTGTTCATTTTATCTGCAGAAGGAAAATACATTCTGTTAATTTGTGTGTTAAATGTAATTGTGATGTTTCTCTGACCACCACCCAGTGTTTTGTATGGGATCTGATCACTTTATGCTGAAGTACCGCACAGCGCAATGTGACCTCTTCATTAAGGTCACACAGCCAGGAGTCAGATATGTAACCCGTCTGGACTACAAATAAGTGACTAGCAATGGACATGTCTCTCTTCATGTCTTTGAGAAGATCAGATTTGTAGCTCTGTGGATCAGATGTGGATTGCATTTGCTTTATTTCAAAATATTTTGTCAACCTCATCCTCCAAAAGTTAATGCAGGGTAAGAGAAAGAACGATAAACAAAGGCAGAGAGAGAGAGAGAGAGAGAGAGAGAGAGAGAGAGAGCATCTTTGGGAAAATAGGTCACTATTCTCTGACAGCCAAAAGTTACAGACAGACAGAGGCAAACTTATATTACTGGTAGTGAGATTCCTCCAACACCTGCCAGAGCTTTACACAGGGTGAAAAAGAGTGAGAGAGAGAGAGAGAGAGAGAGAGAGAGAGAGAGAGAGAGAGAGAGAGCACTGTAATGGAAATTCTGTTCCTTTTGTCTGCGAGCGTCAGATGCTTAGTGCAAACACAGCTGTGTGCATTGAGTCTCCTGTTGATGTCTCTCTCTCTCTCTCTTTCTCTCTCTCTCTCTCTCTCTCTCTCTCTCTCTCTGTCTCTCTCTTTCTCTCTCTGCTGTTTGGCTTGAGTGAGAACAGCCTGAACGAATCTTGACTTTCTTGTGATTTCTCTCTGAGGTCGTGGCGTTTGGTCAGCTGACCCAAGCAGCCTCGGCTGTGATTAAAGAGGAGATTGCATCTTCACGCCGATAACACTGTGGCCTGCCATTGGCTGGAGAGGGTTCAGAGAGGGAGTCTGGCAGTGACAGGAAGTGTAGTTCTTATCAAATGTCATATTAGGGAATACAGACTACCACTGTTAGCTAAATACGCCCCACACATGGCAGCAGTAGGGTCACATTCACTTTTAGTTCCAGGTTTCGATTGGCTTCAGTCTTTAGTTATGACATATTAATGATTATACAGAACCAAATTCCTCACATACCTTGACTGGAAGCATGGACATGAACCCAAAGGGAATGTGTGGTCTACATGCATGTATAAGTGTGTGATTTTGTGGTATGATATATGAAGGTTCTGCACTGCTTTTCTGTCCGAGGAGCAGTGCAGTGTTTTTGGTTTCAGAGGAGGACGTTTAAAGGTTCTTTATAGTGCTGAAAGCCTCTAAAAAAAGGAACCCTTTAAAGGTATGTTATCAATACCCAGTGAAAAGAGCGTATCTCCTTTTTTGTTCATTTTCAGGTATTTTTTCCATCATTTGAACCATGTTGCTGCTCTGTACATCTGTATGAAGCGACCAGTAGAAACGCTCTAAAATTACTTTTCATTACTCTTATTTTACATTATCTTTAATTATAATTAAAGAACATTTTTGCCATCTCCATTTTGGAGAGGCATGTTTTTCATTGGACAGTGACAACATGTTATTCCACTCTCACACTCACTGAATTGGTTATCCACCCACTCCCATGTGTGACATTGAAATGTATTCACACATTGCGATATTGTGAAGAGACCCCTGAGTCCCGCAGTTTTAAACATACATTTGAAATCACTGGTTAAACCTGATACAAACAACATGACACATTTTTTGCTACAAACAAGGCAGAAAAACGTCTCCGTTATGTTACTGAGTAACAGTGGACGAGACGTGGAAAGCAGAAGAAGAGAGGGGACGATAGAACATAAGAGGAGATGAAAAAATCTGATTGAACAGCGGAACCAAAACGAGAACAAGTTAAAGGAGAAGAGAGAACATGATAGGAAAGTGGAAAGGGTATTATTGTAGAGAAGAAGAAATGGGAGTATTTGAGAAGAGAGGAGAAGAAAGAATAAAAACAGAGGAGAACAAGTCAAAAGAAATGACAAGAGAAGAGAGGAGAAAGGGAAGGAGGGAATCTGAGAAGATAAATGTAGAGAAGAGGAGAGATAGAAGAGAGAACTGCAAAAGTGAGAATATAGGATAACAGAGACACGCAGAGGAGAGGATGTAAAAAGAGTGAAGAGAAGGGAGTAAAGGACATGAGAAGGTAAGAGTAGAGAAGAGGAAATGAAAGAATAGGAGCAGAGAGGAGAGCAGAAACAAGGAGAGAGGAGAACAGGAGGAAAGAGGACTGGAGAGGAAAGGTGGAGATGACCAACATCACATAGAAATGGAGAGATGAAGAAGGTGCCCCATCGTGTCTTAAGGCGAGAGGGAGACACAGGCCATGAAAGCTTACAGATTACTGCAATTTCCATTCTAGGAGATGATGAGGCCCCATAGCCAGCATCACATACACTCTCGCTTTTTATCAGTGTCTCTCTCTCACACTCTCTCACTTTTACACTCCTTCTGGCTCCCTCTCTCTCCTTGCTCTGGTTGACCTACACTTTCTCACATTTTCTCCCAGTGAATTGTCAGCCAACTTCAAAAGCGACCAACCTGGATTTAGCACCAACAGGTGCCTTGTTGCTTGTCTAATTAATATTGCCCTTTGAAGCAACATTATAAAGTATATTTATCCTAAAATATCAACTTCAAACTCATTGTAATGCTCTACCGGCCTGTATTATAGAGTATTTAAGAGACTAGCATCTCTATCTCTGCTACTCTGGGCTCGGCATGCTGTTAACTGCACCATGTAACTCAGGAGGAGTAGACAGGTCAAGAAAACTACTACACTGTGTAACCTGAGTCATAAAATCTCAATCTTGATATGTTTAAAAGAAGTGTTATAGGATATAATGACAAACTTAACAAAGTATAACGTATAAAGAATAGTGTCAGTATAATAAAAGAATCAAGAATCAGTATTTATCTACTAGCTACTACTAGCTAACTAGCTAGCTAGCTAAGGATATTCTATGTAAACAGCAAAGCACTGTTGTAAGTCGCTCTGGATAAGGGCGTCTGCTAAATCCCGCAAATGTCAATGTAAATGTATTTAACTGTGACACCAAAAACACAGCATGCTGTAGATTCAGCAACCTTGAATTGCAGTCCCTATGTATAAGTAGTGACCAGAGAAGAAGGGGTCCCCCCTCGTCCCCCCCTTTTTTTGCCACTGTCACTCTTTGGCTCAGCGGGGTATTTATGTCTTAACCTTTGTTCATGAGTTAACCTTTTTATTTTTTGATTTCTGTAAAGCTGCTATACAAATAAATTTAGCATGATTTCATAATAAGTCTTCACTCTGTACAGCGTCGTCCAACCCATTTTCACACAAATGCCCCACTTGATTAAATCTTACAGATGGTGACCAGTATGTACATATGGATAGCGCTGGGCAATATGGACAAAATCATATCCTGATTTGTTTTAGCTGAATGGTGATATATGATATATGATTTAAAAATACAATAGAATCTATGTCCTATGAGTGAAATGGAGGGAAGCGTAGAGGAGGAGCTGAGAGCGGAGAAGTGCCAGTGAGTGGAGCAAATGTTTTCTGTAGGATTGAAACTGAATTTTATTTACAAACTTTAAAACTCTGTATAAACTATAGTGCCTCAGCCACTATCACACACTGACGTGTGTATATCTCAAAAGAGATGTGAGTATCGATATATCACCCAGCTATAGATACGATATTACAATATGGTCACCTTGTAGAAAATATATCTCAATAAATTGATATTAACAATACATTGCCCAGACCAGAGCATGTCTTAAAGGTTGTGGTTTAAAGCACCAGTTCTATTTCTTGAGTTTAGGGAGAGCCCAGGAGCAAAAAATACAATTTCTCACATAATGCTGCTTTAAAGCACAGAACGAATGAAATAACCTTTCCATTAAGCACAGTAATTGTATGAAAAAAACAGACCTCTCTGTTTGTTTAGTTGCAGAAATGACTATTTACAATTAGACTATTCACTATTTAAATTTTAAATAATCATATTTTGAACTGTATTCTTTAGGTGGCACATTAGGATTGCTCCATTTATATATAGAGATTGTTTTTGTGGCTGTACATTCATGCACATTGATCCCCATGCTGAATTAACACCTACAGGCAGGAGAGGCAGGAGATCAGTGTAAGTATACAGTGCTCACTGGGGCCCAGTCCAACGCAGTAGGTGTTGCTCTAACACAGGTCTCTCACATCGTACACAAGCAAGTGGTCATGGACTCTTAGCTGACGAATACCATTGAAATCGGCGCTGAAAATAGCACGACGCTGAAAGGCATCCACAGCCGAGCTTTTCAGCATCAAAAAAGTGTCATTTCTCTCTGGTTAGCAGCGTGTCATGTAGACAGTCACCGTGGCTGATTTATGCATGACTCATTTAATTGACATCTTAGTAGTGAAATCGTAAACCTGCACGTCTGCCAAACCCCTGTCTCCTCTGCCAGAGAATACACCATTGTTTTATTCTCTCCGCAGAATATGAAAAAAAGTGAGAAGAAATACTTCAAACAGGTTCCTTAATGTGCCTTGAGCTTCTTGTTTCAACCCGGAGTGCTAATACCTTTTTGGCTCGCTCCTAATAGAATTGAAAAAGAAATGGTAATTGTTTCATGCATTTGAAGGAGGCCGCCCTCACTCCATTAACTGAGTGTGTGTGTGCGTGTGTGTGTTTTTTTAATTTGCAGGATCAGTCGTCTCTTTAATGGCACCGAGCCCATCGTGTTGGACAGTCTGAAGCAGCACTACTTCATCGACAGGGATGGAGAGATTTTCCGCTACATCCTCAGCTTCCTCAGGACCTGCAAGCTGTTGCTGCCTGATGACTTTAAGGTACAAGACCGCATGACCATGACAGCTCTAACCTGTGCTCCGCAGTGTGGAGTATACATCTAGGCTAGATATGCTACCTCTGTTGTTATGAGTACTCTTAAATCAGAAAGCAGATCTTTAGAAGTTACTTAAGAAGGGTTTCATTCCAGAGCCCTGAAGAGAATGTCCATTTCAGTATATTCCAGTTCCAGAAATGTGGTTTTATAACTACAGCAAAATATACACCGTTGAAGTATCCATTCTAAACATTGTTTTGCACTGAAAACCATCTAAGCATTAACCTGTTATCCAGAGATCTCAGGTTTGATGTTCAGTGATGCCACAGCCATCCCTGGACAGGAGTCAGGAGACCATAGTCAGTGCAGGCATCTGGTAGCTGACATAACAATACTGGTACTCCTCCAAGCATGTTGAGCTTCACTGATGTAGCATTAGTGGCACCCTCCAGCACTGTAGCATTGTGTGATGGGGCAGCTCTAGCTGTAGGGTGATGATTGGAATTGACTAACTTGTGAAGGAAACTAGGGAAAAAAGTGGATATTGTTCATTTACACTGCAAAAAATGATTTCTTAGCAAATTAATTCTATTTCTCATTATTAGATTGTTTAAAAAATAGGATTGTTCATATTAATACCTTCTTTTTACTGGCTTTAAGTCATTTTATCCACTGAAAGTAGATAGCTGTATACGTTTGGCAAGAATGGTGGTATGATATGTATCACAATACAGGGATCACGATTAGATATAGTGCAATATATTGTGCTTCTGTTATCACAGTGATGTATTGAAATATTTTTGCTCCCTTGGCCAATTTTACTGGATGTTTTGGTTGATTCACAAAAATCACAAATTACCCATGCTCCTCTAATATGACCATATTTGAGATCTAAAATGCAACTTGTATTTATTTGATTCATATTTATATGAATTTGACCGATTTGATTAAACATGTATTTTATATCTGCAATTTGCACTAAATAGCTTGAAAAATAGTGTTGAGTTGTTTGTGGTTATTAGTGTTCTGTGTTGATTACATTGACAAGGAGTGTATCCTATTTTATCCCATCCTTACTGAAAGTGTCCTCACTGACACGTTTGCTTTTTGCACATAAATTTTTGACAAAACCTGATTTTTAAATTATTTTTTGTATTAACCAAAATTATCTACTAAAGCCGTGAGACTGTATTAAGAGATAAAATAACCTAAAGCATTAAAACATTAGCTAGTTGACTAAGTTATCTATCTTTGATTGTGGCTGACAGTAAAACATCACTACAACCCTCATACAAATTTGCTTCTCTGTTTTTGCTACATTTTCACTTGTGTTGCTCTTTAATTTTTGCCTAAAATTTCAAGACTGATTGAATTCCATCAGATTCATAGTTATCGACTGGAAATCTCAAATGCTCTAAAGGATCTTGAGTCTACTAATTCTGTCTAACTCTCCTCGAGTTCTTAAAATCTTTACTGGAACAGTAAAGGCACTTAGAGACACTTAGAGCTCATTTCAGCTTGTTAGGCTTTGTTCGATGTACGTTATGCAATTTATTGTTATTACATTTTTCCTTTAATGTGTTTATGGTTCATAAGCTTCCAATATTCCACGCAGCTCTGAGTGGACACAAGTTCTACAATAGGACACTTTTTTTTGTGAAGCCTGACTTGATTTATCAGGATCGAGTGCTTCCTGGAGCTTAATGTGAATTACATAGACTCCCTCTTTCTGTCTCTGTCCTTTTATGAACTCTACCACCCCCATAAACACACACATGCTGACACACAAACATTTGTATTTCTGCCACAGCAGCTGGGTTAGTTCATATTAACTCAGGAAGGCTGCACACACCTGGCTCCTGTCTTCCTCTTCGCATGAGAACATCCTCTCCGACCTCGCTGCTCCGCTCGGCCAAGCTTTATGTACACAGTTGCCTTCACCCTGCACAATATGCAGTGTAAATACAGCGTACAATACAAGCTTGTGGACAAGGTGGAGGCTTTTTTGTTAGGTTATTGTGGACAGAGCTCTCAGGAGAGTGTGTCCACAAGCTTCAGACATAAAGATATTACAGGCCAGACTGCAGGTACCACCTTTGATTTCTGCTGCAGTGGCCATGCGTGTCCATTCTGTTCTATTAAAACTGGACCTGAGTTTCATTACAATCCTCCATTGTGAAGTTCATCACTGTTGTAGCAATGCCAGATAAGAAACATGCTTAAATCCTAAGCACACTAACGTAGTTAGTTACTTAACGTAGTAGTCCAAGTACCTTTTCTTTACCGGCGGCTCCAGTGTTGATACCATGTCATGGACAGATGGTGTTTTTAAATCATCAGCCATAGCATAAGTAGTGCTCTACCAGTGCTCTGACAGTGCACCATATTGGGTGCGAATTTGTTTTTCGATACTCCTTTACATATCTCATATATAAATATATAAAGTACTGTGCACAAGTTTTAGACTTTAGTTTGAGGACAATTAGAATTAGAAACACTCTGCTTGCTGTGTTAGAATAAATACAAACAATATAGAAATACCAATAACAAAGTAGTGGTTTTACATCACTGTTTTCATGAAAACATTTCCAGAGCTCTCCTCGTCGGAGTCTAGTTTTATTTTTTTTATCATTGAATACCTGGTTTAGTAAATCTGTGCTTAATGGAGGCTAGATTCCAAACTCTTTCTTTAAAATGAGAAATTTCTGTTGTAGGTATGTTTAACTGCTTCTGTTCTAATGTGCTTTTAAGAAGCAAAAACACTCTCAATGCTGAGATAAAGGGCACAGTACTGTGTGTATACATATTATGGACAAAAGTATTGGGACACCTGCTCTTCCCTTGTTTTCTTCCAAAATTATATGTGTGTGTATATATATATAAATGAGTTCATCCTGCTTTTGTTGGAGTAACTGTCTCTAATGTCCAGGGCATGCTCACTACTAGATTTGGAATATTTCATTCAGATTTTGACTGCAATCAAGCAGGGCATCAGGACCTCGAATAGTCATCAAAAAAAAGTTTTAGACACTCCATCCATTGCAGACAGCACAGTTCCACTGTTCCACAGCCCATTGCTGAGAGGCTTTGTACTAGACAACCTGTGTGTACATTTGCACATCTTTGTCAGCAATGGGTGTGATTTAAATTAGCTGAATGCATTCCTTAGAAGGGGAGTCCATGGCCATTTGGAAATATTGTCAATATTATCACAGTTGTTCTCCAAAAACTGTATAGAAGAAGGAAAAACCTTCAGTGGAAGTCGGTGTAAAAACATTATATTCCAAGTCATTTTGGAGAATTCCTGTTGGTTCATTCATTGTGAAATTTGAAACAGAGTTAAGAACTGCTAGTTTCACATTATATCAAATTGTTTTTTTAGAAAAGAGAGAGAACTTGAGCAAATTAGGTTTGCCTCTCCCTTACTGGCTCCTTGTACTTTCTGATTTGTGTGAAACATGCAAATAGTCGCTGGAGGGATTAAACATGTCCTTATCCGCTCGGCATCGCTTTTTGTGCTGGCCTGAGGCACAGGACAGGGCTCCCATGCTGGCAGCTACGCCCGAATGTGTTTCTCTAAATCAATGTGAAAGCAGAACCCAGGCGGAATGACTTTTACATGCAGCGGTGGAAGATAGGAAATTTGTTTCTGTTAAGAGAGTGAGGAAGATAAAGAGAGAGGGGGGAAAAAGGATTATCTGCTGCTAGGATACAGCAGTAAACAATAACATATTGCTACTGTACACCACAGTAATGTGTGTGTGTGTGTGTGTGTGTGTGTGTGTGTGTGTGTGTGTGTGTGTGTGTGTGTGTGTGTGTGTGTGTGTGTGTGCGTGTGTGTGCGTGTGTGTACTTACAGCTAAAGCATTTTTCTTCACTGCAGTCCGGCATGTGCATGCACATCCACTACACTTTCAGGGCTGATCTCACATAGCATTCAAAAACAATAGGATTACTTTTCTTCTCATGATGTTTGTGTGGTTTTAGAAACCAAAAGCGGTGCCTCGACCAAAGGTGTAGTCTGGGCTAGGATAGGGCTATGATAGGACCTTCTACTCGCAGTGGTCAGTCCTAAGCTGCTACAGTCTGAATAGATACATGCAAACTAGTGCATTACAGTCTGATGGTTTTTGTGAAGTTATGAAGGCATAAATTCAAAAAAGCTGTATAAACTCAATAGTACATTTTGAAATGTATGATATGGGCCCTCCATTATAACTGACTTCTGTACTAATCTTATCAAATCAAAATTGATCTGCTTAGTGCTTTTTACATCTGATGTTGTCACAATGCAGCTTTACAGAAATTAAAAAATAAAAAGATGAAGACATGAGCAAAGGATAAAGACATAACCCCCCACTGAACCAATGGGCAACAGGAAAGAAAAAAGTCCCTCAGAGCTGGAGGAAGAAAACTTTGGAGGAATCAGGCTCACAAGAGGGGACCCCTCCTTCTCTGGTCACTACTTACACATAGTTAGTTTGGGGGACACTGGATACACATCTGCTGTACTGAAGTAATGATAATGGGAAGAGGGAGAGAGATATCGTTTGTTTTGATTTATGAAGAACAGAGAATGCAAACATTACCAGAGTGTGGTGAGTGACTCTCGCAGATCTGACTATAAAAGCCGAACTCATCTTATCAGCACTCCACTGGCTTCTGGTCAAATGCCCTAACAGGCTTGCTCATGAGTACCTGCAAGATCTTATCCATCTTATTCCTACTAGTTCCCAGAATTCAGAAGGCTTCAGCAGGGCGAAGAGCCTTTTCTTGCAAAGCCCCGCCCGCTCTGGAATGACCTTCCAGATTATGTTCAGGACTCAGACACAGTCTCATTCTTCAAATCTAGACAGAAAACTCACTTGATCAGTGTAGCATTTGGTAATGAATGTCTCAGCTTAGTAACAGGCTGCAGATCCAGGGGTTCATGGACACTGGGAATTATGGTAAACTGGGATGTTGGTGCTGATCACTCAGGTTTGTGACAGTGAAGCAGTTAGACGCCAGTGTTTCAGGATGCTCCCATGTTTATGTTACCTTCTGGTTCTCTCCTTTTAGTTATGGTTGCAGCATGAATCAACTGAAGTCTAGTTTAGGTAAGCTAAACTAGGTTAGTTTAGGTTACTGCTTGAAAATCCTGATAAGAGTGCATTGCAGTAATCTAACTTTGCGGTGATAAAAGCATGGACTGGTTTGCAAGGATAGATTTCTTAACTTAGAAAGGTTACGAAGATGAAGAAAGCTGTCCTAGTAATATTCCCTATATGTTGGTCAAATGATAAATCTGAATCAGTTATGACACAAAGATGTTTTGCTGCTATAACAGAGAAATCAACCAGATTTTCTCCAAGGAGAACGTCTGTTTTGTCATTATTTATAAGGAGGAAGTTACACAACATCCAATATTTTATGTCTTTTGTACAGTCCTCCATTGTCTTTAATCTAGGTTTCATAATCAGGTTTGGCTGATATGTACATTTGAGTATCGTCTGCGTAACAGTGGATGTTAATGCCATGTCTGTTTATTACTGTGCCTAGGGGTAGCATTATTAACATTACTACCAGCTTTATATCATTTGTAATGAGGGACTGAGTCCTTTGTCAAGGACCTGTGTAATGAAATCGTTTAGTACAGAAAGAACTGCTCTCTTTCCATTGGTCACATATTTACAATGGCTCAGTTATTTTACTGAAACACACTGGTTATATATAGCTGATCTTGTACCACTAAAAATGTTATGTTGATTAAAAAAGATACACTTTTGCTCTAAACTGAGGAATGTGTGTGTGGGGGCCTCCTGCATTGAATTTCTGTTTTTTGTTGCTGGATGCCACTGGTCATGATCGGTACCATCCACTGCAATGTCCACTCTGGATGGTAATGCCTTCTTGGACATATTCCGAGATCAAGGAATGTTAAATGCCCACACAACTATAGGAATGGAATGTCCCATCCTGGCACCCATTATCATGCCTTGCTCAAACACTCTTACCATGAAAAACAGAGCCAGCTGGACCTACGTACCACATAGTGCAATCAAACCTGAGACGTGTCCCCAATCTTAATTAGAAACTGTCAACTGAATCAAATGTCCAACCTTTATGCCTTTATGAATTGCCTGACTTTTCCAATCTTGCACTAAGACTCAGCAACTGTAGGCTCTACTGTGCAACTATGTAAAGATCTGAAAATGAAAGGAATCAATATCCAGAGGGCAGGGGAAGGCTATAAGGAGATTGCCAAGTCTTTTCGGGGTTGCGGTTTCTACAGTGCAGAATATTATTAAGAAATGGACATTCAGGTGAACTGTGGATGTTGAGATGTGAACCAAGAAGACTCTCAAAACTGTTCTGAAGCTGGTGAGACAGATAAGTCAAAACCCCATTTGACTGCCAAGAACCTGCATGAATGTTTAGCTGAGCGTGGAGTGTGTTGCACCACTCCACTGTAGTGTTTCTTGCACAAACATAATCTTCATGGATAGAGAAGGAAATCTTGCCAACAACCTTATTGTAAAACTCGTTTGAAGCTTTCTAAAGAAAATCTAGTGAAGCCAGATGTTTTGAAAACAAATGTGAGCAGATACATACATTTCTTTGGTTGCAGTCAGCATATTTGAAGAAAGAAGGAACTGTATTTCATGAAAAGAACACAGTGCCAACTGTGAAGAATGGCGTGGATCTGCCACACTTTCATGTTGTGTTGCAGCCAGTGACATAAAATACCAGCAAATCCTGGATATAAATGTCAAACCATCTGTGAAAAGGCTAAAGCTAAAAGAGGATGGCTTCTACAGTCTTTCTGTTTATAGTTTTATAAAGCTTTATAGTTCAAGTTAAAAAGTGTTAGTGTTCAAATAAGCTTGTTACTGTTTAGTTGTTTATGTATTTATTCATTAAAGTAATTTGTTTATTTATTGACTACTAGTGTATTCAATATTGTAAGGAGAAAAGACAAAACCAGTTTGTGATATTTCAATGCTTATTCCAGTTGCTTTAGGATCACCAAAGGCTAGGTCTTCTTCTAGGTTTCTCTCTCTTTTTTCTGCCTTTGTCTCTCTCTCTCTCTCTATCTGCCTCTTTTTTACCCTCCATCTCTCTCGCTTGTGGGCTGAATCATTATTTTGGAGCTGTCTTAATGTCCTGAATGCAAGTTTTTAGGGAGGGCTTGTTTCTTTCTCTCAACTGGCAGCTTCTTGTTCCTCCTCAGCAACCTCGTCTCCTGCTCTCTTGCTCTCTTGCTCTCTTGCTCTCTCTCTCTCTCTCTCTCTCTCTCTCTCTCTCTCTCTCTCTTGCTCTCTGCCTGGTGGACAGTGAGAAAAAGAGAAAAATATGGAGAGATATATAGAGAGAGATATGCCTGTTAAAGACTTAGACATCAAGACTTGGACCTAACCAGGAGCAGCACTTTGATAACGTGGCACTCCTCGCAGCCATATGCTACAGAGAGTGAGAGACTAAGAGAGAGAGTGTGAGAGAGAGTGAGTGTGAGAGAGAGAGAAAGAGAGAGAGACAGAGAGAGAGAGTGAGAGTAAGTGTGAGAGAGAGAGAGAGAGAGAGTGAGAGAGAGAGAGACAGAGAGAGAGAGAGAGAGAG